>CAEMYA010000487.1:26872-50585 GCA_903131615.1 Diplodus sargus | reverse complement strand
CATGTCGGGACTGAGAGCCGCTTCCATCACGCTCTGGTTAATCTGAGACACAGGAGGGAACATCAGGTGACACAAGATCCTCGTCATGTCGTCTTTTTAAAGGCTGAGAGATCGAGAGCAGTATTTTCTAGCTTTATTTTTTGTATGCATCTGTGTTAGTCCTCTTTCTTTGTTACATATATTTCTTTATATATATTTTGCACAGTGCTGTGAGTGCCGACGACTATAATTCACTTCAGGAAGATTTGTAGGCACCGTTAATGTGAACAAACAAAGAAAGATATCAAGGTTTCTAAACAGAATAAAGCAAACAAGCTCCGTTACTCCCCTCAGACCGAGCAGCGTTTTTATAAATGATTAACAGCGACTTAAATCTCTGACCTTGAGAGTTGACATGACTCCAGTTGTCACCTGCAGCACAGCGAGAACAGTATCATAGCAGTCAAACATGGCCTCCTTATCCTCCTGAGGGAGGGTGACAAAGAGAAATGTTACAGAGGAATTATCCACAAAATAAAAACCTCCTTCTCATGAGGTGAAGGGTAAAGATTCACACCTGCAGGTCTTTGTTGTAGGTGCTGGGCAGACCCTTCAGGGTCATCATGAAGCCCGCACACTGCAAGACAGACAAAGCTGAGTTTTACAGGAAACTGCAAAGAGTCATAAATATTATAAAAGCCCTGAAAACAAAACAGATTCATCCAGAAAGTTCTGACTGGTGAAACACTGAGTTGCCACATTTGACTCTGAAGAAAACTACTTATAGGTTTATGACACATGAGGGCGCCAGTTTCCCAAGAAAAACCCCCTTGAAGGAAAAGCAGTTTGTACTCAATATGCATTTTGTTGAACTGGCAAAGTGACTCGTTTCCTTCAGTGAACAGAAATGATTTAACAAAAGTGAATCTTCAGTCAGACGTCTTACTCGGCCAAAGACACGACCTGCTTTACTCCTGATCAGCTCCAGACTGTCCGCATTCTTCTTCTGAGGCATCAGACTGCTGCCGGTGCTGCACACACACACACACACACACACACACACACACACACACACACACACACACACACAGCCAAGAGTANNNNAGTCCAAGAGCTTGTTTTTTTTTTTTTAAAGGGTCAAATGTGTGACAAACAGCATTATAATGATCAAACTGCTCCTCACATGGTCCCACTTCCCAGTTTCGGGAAGTTCTGTCAACATTGGTGAGTTCCTGTTGCATCAGGTGATAACATTTGCATTTTATCACGTCGACAGCTGTTATTCCCGTATATGAGTGACGAGGAAGCACAAAGGAAACGGATCATCTAAGCCATGAACTATATTCCACAATATGCACGTTAACAACAACCCATGTTTACTTTCCTCCGCCATCATTCAGCATCACATGACGTCAACTCTGCAGCTTGTGGCCCAACATGATCTCTGACTTTCCGAGTTGTTTCTCCGACTCGTGGGGGCTTTCTTGTGAATTTTCCCAGTCGTAAAATCATTATTTCTTGTTATTCTGACACCATATGAATACATGACAACATGAAGGTCTGAGAGCAGCCAACAGACTCATGGGAGCTGTAGTTGTTAAATTTGTGTTTGTTAAAAGAACAATATGTTTAATTCTGTGATAAGGAGAGAAACAGTAATATCATGTTTACAGAGATTTCAATGGAACAAAACTTTGATGCAGAAAAAAACATTGCAGTTGAGTTTATTTTGGTCTACTCCATGATAAGATCTGCTTTTTCAATGTTGACCATGTTAAACTGTCGACCAACTATAAAGTCATTAAACACACAAAAGGTCTGATGTAAGTTTGTTTAAATAAAACACGCATGAGGCTCTACACCGTTCAGACAAGTGTGACTGAAGGCCATAATTAAAATGTGTGCAGTGTTAATAAGAGTGTGTGCAAACTGTCATTCAGGCTCGTGTGAGGACACACTGACTCACCTGTAGGCGTCAGAGAGAGCGATGAAGGAGAACTCTTTGGTGCTGTACAGCATCAGGTCCTCAGCCATCTTACTGAGGTGGGTCAAACACAACGAAGCCCAGAACAAGAACTCCACTGAGGAAACACCAGAGAAACTATTATTACTATTATTTTAATGTATGCGTGAAGCTGACTGAGATTTACATACCGACAAAGTCCCTCTGGCCGGTGGCGTCCATGCTGTTCAGACTGATGCCACTAAAATCCAACTCTGCAGATCCACATGAGGAGAAATGACACAGCTTCAGTTTTTACAGAGGATGTTAAACACACGTTTGACAGGACAGTGATTCTGGTCACTTTCAGTCTGACCTTTGCGCAGCAGTTCCCTGTCGATGTCAAAAGGCGTCCCTGCGATCGCACCACTGAAAACAAGAACGTCATTTATTAACCGATTGTGTCTGTGAGCGAGAATCATTGCCAGACTGCGAGTTTTACCTGCCGAGGGGTAAAACATCAACTCTTTTCTTGATCTCCTGAAGCTGATCCACGTCTCTGCTCAGAGCAACAGCATGACTGGAGGAGAAGCAGGAGACTGACATGAACAACACATCATCTAATGCATGAAAAGTCTGAGATCTGCAGTAAAGTTTTCAGTCACCTTAGAATCCAGTGGCTCCACCTGATTGGCTGAGCTCTCTGCATGTGGGTGTAACCAGGAAACAGGACATCAATTTCTCTGAGAAAGAAACAGGTGACAGAAGACACCAAAGTTCAACTTTAAAAAAAGCTCAGCGACGAGTAGATGTGTGTGTTGGCCTGCATCAGTGTGTGTCGGTCTCACGCTGCCGCCCGCTCCACCAGCGTCGATATCAGCTGCCGGGCGTTCTCCGTCAGGGTGGAGATTGCATTTCGCAGCCAAAGCCTCATGTCAGTCACGACCTGGTCGACCCAAACACACACACACACAGCACGGCCTCATGATACTGCATCAGCTAGCCTGTATGATAATATGATACACAGGCTTCACCTGCAAACACATATTCAGTCATCAAACCTGGTCGTTTCTGCTCCGGCCGGTGTGCAGCTTCCCTGCAGGAGCACCGATCAGCTCCTGAAGAAAAATGTAAAATAAAGAAGTAAAATAAAGAAGTAAAATAAAATCACAGCCATCAACAAGGAGCACAGTCAGTTTATAGCTCATTATTTAAAAGCACAAACACTGGAAACGTTTAAAGTATCTATGAGTTTTTCTTAATTTGTTGTTGAAACTTGGCTGGTGCTTTTTTCTATTTTTTCCTTATTGTCAACAAGCCCCATTAAAAAGAGCAAAAGCATGCTTCGTTAAGTAGATAGAACAATCACTTCCTGGTAGAAATCTAACTTGTGTTTTTCTGTAGATCTTTGCGGCTGTAATGTGTGCAGATATATACTTAAACCTGCTGGTCTGACCGACATAGATGAGTCCTCTACTGTGCTTACTTGACTCACTGTGTTACTTTATTAGAGTCTTTAATATCTAAACAACAGCGACACCTGAGACAAACTGCTAGTTTTGAGGCATTTTCAGGCAAATAAGATCTGTTGTTCAGAGAGTTGTTATTAATGAGATACTGAAGCATAAAAACATGCATTTCAGACTCATTAGATGAGTGAAAAGTGTTTACTACCCAGATGTCATCATAAACAAACATTGTGATTCGTCCTGTAAGTTTGTTTTATTGCCCCCTCTTGCCGTCACAGTCTCACTGCAGCTGTTGTAGCCACGTTACTTTCACTTTCAGCCACGCTGGTTGATGCCGTGTGTAACAGCATGACAACATTACATCAGCAACTGGGCATTTGGTCATTATGAATGCTATGATTTGTGTGATTCAAATCAAATAACAGAACAGTTGAACAGTTTTCTGACTATAATGCAGGTCTGTGCCACACAGGAATAAGCTAAGACTTTGCTGCACAGGCAGTATTTGTTCAAAGGGCGAGTCGTATCATTCAAGCCAACTGAGACAACTGGAACTTACAGCATCCAAATGTTTAGATAATGACACCGCTCGTTTACCCATAATGCCTCCGACCACAATCTAACAACCTGTTAAGCACAGGCACCATTAATTAAAGGATAATTACAACCCATGTCCTAGTTTCAAAGCTCTGGCCAGCGTTCTCACTGGTACTCACAAAGTCGCACACGGTTTCATCTTGTCTCTGTTGAATAATGCAATTTTTGGCATAAAACAGAGGTTTAATCAGTCACTTAAGGCGTGTTTGTTTCAACTGCTGAACAACTATATTTAGCTTTGACTCTATTTATCTAAAAACAAACATCTGAATAAGTGTTTTTGTTGTGTATGGACGGCAGCAGGTCGTACAGGCAACACTTACACTTACTTACGCATTCATCCTCATCCAGATAACGTGTCCGGATACAGATCGCAGTTTAATACAGAGTGTAAATGAGGTGATATTCTTGTGTTAAATATACATTTCTACTCACTCCTGCAGAGTTATGAAGAGCAGACACGCTCCGCCTCACCTTTAGCCTGCGCTCGTTGGCCGTATGAATGTCTTCATCTCCAGGTTTGATCAGGAAAACACCTCTGGACCACTCGTCAGAGATCTGCAGGTTAAACAGAAACACAGGCGAAACACACGCGGTGCAATAAGATAAACATAGACACAGCTACTTTTAAATAGTTGTTCGTAACATATGTATGAACCCACTGAATTCTAGGCAACGTTCACCTTCCCATGTAGGTGTTTACTGTGTTTGTGTATTGTGCCGGTTGTTTACAGCTACTTGTATTGACGAAGCAGAGCATCAGAGCATTGAGCGCCCTGACAGCTGACCTGACTGTGAGGGTGAAAGAATCACTGGAGCTGTTTGGCAGCTGACATCTGTCACATGGTGATAGTATTGTTCACACACACACACACACACACACACACACACACACACACACACACAGCAGAACACAGAGAGGAATTCTGCACCATGGCACATTTTCAGCTGTCATCTATTAACTTACATCCACACTGGGAGAGGCAGGCAGTGACACACATACCCACAATGCAACAGGAGAGTGTTTTTGTATTTGTGAGAAAGTTGATAATCATGCAGCTGGTTTGAACTTATGATGAGGTTGTCTGGTGAACTTTAGTGTGTGTGTGTGTTTGTGTGTGTGTGTGTGTCAGTCTGATGCCTCAGAAGAAGAATGCGGACAGTCTGGAGTGTGTGTGTGTGTGTGTGTGTGTGTGTGTGTGTGTGTGTGTGTGTGTGTGTGTACCTGATCCAGCCCCTGTGATATCGCGGTCATCTCCTCCGTGGTGACCAGCTTTGCCTTCTCCAGAGCCTTCACATACGCTTTGCTCCCTCGGATGTCAGCATCCCACATCCTCTGGTCGTAAGCGATGGACGCGTTGAACCTCTCCATGACAGGATCGGTGTCCCCCACGAAACGGCCTCCCCAAAGTTTACTCCCCTTGGGATGAGCAGCAGAGACAGAGACATAGTATGTGTGTGTGTGTGTGTGTGTGTTAGCTACGAACACACTGAGCAGTAATAACACAGCGTTGGTTAGCAGCAGAGAGTCTGACAGCTCGCTCAGCTGAGTGTTAAAACAACAACGCCTGCATGCTGGTGTCCGCTGCTCCTACAGCTAATCCTCACCTCTGGAGTGGCCATGATGTTTATCTGGTGAAATCTTCCGCCTGGTGGGAAGCGGAAAGCCGGCGCAACTGATTTAACGCCGGGGTGTTGTGTGCCTTGAGGCGCGAACGAGGATACGTCTGTCCAACTGACGGTGCCTGTGCCTTTAAGAGACGTCACTGAAGACGTTTCGTGTGACGTCATGCGTAACTGGTATTCACAAAATCCAAATTAAAACAAATCCAGCTGCGAGGCAAAGACATTTTTATTAGTTTTGAATATAACGATAAGAGAAATGATTTCCTTTGTACAGTTCATGTTATTATTAGGGAAATTACACATTCACAAGGTGAGATGGGCGGGCGACAAAACAAAACATGGACTTTTTAAAAAATGTTATTATGTATTTATCAAGAACTGACCATTTAATGTGGACTAATAACATTTAAACGGTCATAGTATAATAACGTTGTAGTACATGGTGTTTGTGACATTTATGTGTTTGTGTTATTTTAAATAGGCAGGATAACTTATATCTAATAGTTATTAACACAAATGCGTAACGATTTGCAAACAGAAGACCGCATATGTGAAAATCAACATACTGCAGGTCAAAGCAGCCACACCAGCTGATAGCGACAGCAGCAAGGAGGTGAAGAGGGAGAGGAGCTCCCCAGACTCCCTTATAAAATCTCTTAATTTTGCTTGTTGTTTGTTAGGAGACACTTTATACACTTTGAATATCACTTTCTATTATACATTTTTCATGATTTGGCCCTTCTTGTAAATTCGGCAAATGTTATACATGGAGAGAAGCAGTGACACGGATTTGCTTGTTGGTTGCTTTTAACACACTCCAGTCTGCAGTTTTTAAATTATGTGGACAATCAATTAAAGGTTTTATAATGTCTGTTAGAGGGTAGTGATACAAACATGATCATACATTAATCTCTCGCCACAGTCTGTATTCACAATGCTTTCATTCTTAAAGCCTTCTAGGAAAGGTTTAAGTGTTTTTAGCAGAAGCTTTTATGACACATCCTTTATCTAATTTATGGTGAGATATTTGTTCGGCAGCAGACACATTTACCCTGCAATGTCACTTACGAAGTGATTCCAGCAGGTGGTGACATAAGTAAGAGAAAAACTCACTCTCTTGTTGAAACGTTCAGCATTTGAAAAAGCATATATGTTTATTGTTTTACGACCATTTAACTGCGGGAAGGAGCAAAACATCAAACAACTTAGCTGAAGCAGTTTTATATGCGGCTTGACTATCTCTGACTCCGCCCACTGCGGTGACGTCAGGACGAGGCTATCAAACGGCGCGAAGTTTAATCGAGAGTGGAGAACAACAACAAATCCGTCTTTTTGCAGCGAGTTTTTGGTGAGTTCACGCTTAAAACCAACCTTAAACTGCAACGTTTCGGTTAAAGATACAACAGCAGAGGCAGCTACGAGTATAATAACATAATATTATCGTCTAGCTGGCTGCACAGCCTTTAAACGCCGCTGCAGTCCAGTGCACGCTGACTGCTGCGACACACGCATTAATATGTAGGAGAAACAATAAGTAATAGAACTAAACAAGGGTAATAAGTGTCTTCTGGATATTGCACGCAAGTCACAAATAAACATTTTCTTATAGTAATAACGTACAAAAAGGTGAGTTTCCCTGCAGAGGTTATATGAGGATACAGGAAGTTAGTGCAGGAAATTCACTTTCGTTATGTGCTGGATCTCTCCCGAGTAAAGACGCTTGGTCGGTACTAGAGACCAAATCGGACACAAATCGGTTTATAATGTGCGACTAATAGCAGTTGATCGATTCTGTGCAGGTCGGGCTGATCGATCGAGCCTAATTTTATAGCTTTTTCACATAAAGGGGAAGTTAAATTTGACACCAGCTGGATATTAGCAACAGCTAATACTGACATACTGTATAAAGTAATGATTATAAGCTTTAGCCATGGTATTGATTGCTTTAATATGAGTTTAGGTAATCAAAGATGTGGTCATCATGCCACACATGTTTATAAAAAGAGTGATGGCCAACTTACATTTGTCATATTCTTGCTGTTAACGAAGGAAATCACAACACGTCATATTTATACTACTCTTAGTTAAGGTATATTGGAACATATTAATGTTTCACATTATTATTTTGTGACATATCTGAATTTTTATTTTGTGTTTAAAAACATTTGAGTATTTCATATGAGGGCACTGAATCGTTACTGCACAGGTGCTGTAAGTAATTAGAAATCAATCATATTTGCCTTTCTCCTGTAGGTAAGACAATACATTACCTTCTTTTCGGTATCAGAAATATTCAGCCGGAAACTGAAAATGAAACCGAAGTATAAGCCTGAAGAAAAAGGACCAATGGACAAATTTGTCATGGTAAATATTTTCTCCTGTGTCATGAACTGCACACTCAAGTTTCATCAGTTTAATCCGAGCTGTTTCCTTTACCACAATATTTTGACTTGTGAGACTTTAATGGCTTTGGTAATTTAATCCAACTGTTTATATCTTAATCAATAACATTCAAGAAATAAGAAAAATGACACATTTTGCTGTTGTCATTTTCAGAAAATCCAGAATGAGAAGGACAGTCAACATCCTGTTTTACATCCTGTTGAAAAGGTTTGTGGTATAATTTTATATATCTGTGATAACATCTCAGAAACATACACACAGACGTAATTTGTCTGGAGCTTTTTTGTTGTTGTTTTTATGTGTAAGGAGCATATGATAAACAATCTATGATGTCTTTGTATTCTACGTGTGTTGTCTGCCTCTTTGTATCAGGGCTGCGATAAACTGGCGCCCTCTACAGTGTGCAACAGGCCACTCAGCCAGCGTCAGCTGGGATCAGCTCCAGCCCCGAGCCAACCTCCTGATAAACAGGTATAGCTAATGATTAGCTCGATTGTTCAAGAGTTGTACAATGTGGTTGTACTGAGATGAAATGAGACTTCATTCTGTTTCACTCCTAGGAAAAGAAGCCACATGCGACCCATTCTTTCGTGTGGAGCTGGGAAGGCAGGACACCCACAAATATCACATGCGATAAAGCCGGAACTGTTGAGGACACGCTGCTGAGAAGTGAAATCTTTAAGGGAATTGCACAAAAAAACAAAGACAAAGAACTTGTTATTTTAAAAGATGGGAAAGTTATCAGTTCACACTTTCCGTGCTGCTTGATTAAGACAGAACGGCTGACTGTCAGGTACATTAAAGCTGGAGGTAAGCCAAAGCAATCGTTCGAAAATCGTGGTTACGTTAATTCCTGGAGAAAGCGACAATCTAACAAGCCTGTGATGTTTCATGTGTTGACAAAAGGAGGTAAAAATGTGGTGAGAATCATGAGAAACCCCGCACTAAGAACAAACTTTGATGGAATTACTGTTTATGCATACAAAGGGGAAAAAGTGAAGCACGCTCTGAGGAGAGATGGTCGTTTACTGAACACCGTATTCAAAAAAAACTGTGTGCTCTATGACACGAGCGCTGATGTCACCACTGAAATGTCAAGTCTCGTTGACGTTCATGATGGTAAAACGTTCAAGATCATGCTGCTCGATAAGTCTGCTCCACCAGAAAGTCCGCCTGGCAGTCTTGATGACGCTTACATGATGCAAAATGATTCTCCGAGATCCGACTCTGATGTAAACCAAGATCCTCCACAGCAGTCTGCTGCAACAGAGTCAGAGAATGACAACAGACCGACAGAGCAGCCAGAGCAGGAGGCTGACACGGCACCAGAACAAACACCAGACACAATACAGATATCGTCACAGTTCAAAGATTTGGTGAAAAGATTGAAAAATTTGCATGGTTATAAGCCCACTCGTATGCAGGACTTCTACCGTGTTGAGTACGGAAAGAATGATCAGACATGCAGGGAGGTGAAAACGATGAAGAAGCTGATGGAGCTCAGTAACTCTGTTTGCCATGTGAGAATAAACGGCAGACCAGGTGGAAGTGGCTTCCTGCTGTTTGACAAGTTCGTCCTCACAAACGGCCATGTGATTAAAAACGTTTATGATGAGGAGACGAGACAGCTTACTGAGAAGGTTACTGTCCATTTCTCTTATGAGAGTCTGGACCAGATGGAGTCAGGAGCAGAAGTGGAAGAGGTCGCTGGCTTTGCATACTGTTCTGAAGAGTTAGAGCATCAGTATGACTGGGCTTTGTTGAAGCTCTGTGCTGAGCAGAATTTGCCTGATGGTCTGTTGAAACACTTTGGATTTCATTCTCAGAGTGGAGGAATTTGCATCATTGGGCATCCTGATGGTGGTGTGAAAAAGATAGAGACGTGCTTGATTGTTCCGTTTGATAACCGCTGCCAGGTTGTGGAGAGGCATCAACGTGAAAATCAAGAGCACGTTCATTTGGTTACTCTTCGTTTCTTTGAGGGTGCAGCAGAATGGGTTAAACAGAAGAAACAGGTTCTAACTTACGAGACTTCATTTTATTTTGGCTCATCTGGCTCTCCAGTCTTTGATGAGCACTGCAATGTTGTTGCAATGCATTCAGGGGGATACATGTACTGGAATGAAGGGGGTCAAAGCCAGAGCATCATAGAGTACAGCTATCCTTTGTCCGCCATTATCGAACAAGTCATTTACCAGTTGGTGGAAAGAGGAAGGTTTGATGTTTTGAAGAAATACCTCGCTTGCAGTTATGAACGACACCAAAACATGATGAGCAATCTGAAGAAACTGGTTGAGGGCAGAAATCTGACAGCATTTAGAAAAGCAGCCAACAGTCCAGAGGTCTTAAATGACGCGAGCTTAAGGAAGTTCTTTGACTTATTCTGTCGGCCAGAGGAGCCTGTCCCAATGGACATTGACTGAGTGTTCACAGCGACCTGCTGGTGAAAGATACTGAGAGCAGTTTCATTCAGCAGTGAGTGACTGTCATGTCAGTTGAGAAGATGCTGTTGTTGGAATTGTTGGAAACAAAGAGAGTAATGCAATAAGAATTCTACATGCTTTTTTATAAAAAACGTTTGTCAAATCATTGTCCTAGAAACTGTAAATGATGCCGTGAATTATCAAATATTAGTCGGGTTTTTATTAACCGCAGGGTCCCTTTAAACACCAGGTCCAGGTGTATATTTTGGTAAATAACTGCCGCTTCCAAATAAATGCAGAGTCTATATTTATTTTTTTTTTAAATCAAGAAAGAAGACGTGACCACTGACACTGCACGTTTTTCTTCTTGCTTTCTGTCAGTTAGTATGACATTGATGATCGCCATGGTGCCGGTGTAGCAACAAAACAAAAAGTACGACTTGAAATTCAAACTTTTGATCATAAAATATGCAGAGGAAAACTCGGGAGATGCAGCAGTGAGACGTTTCTCTGTCGACCAGAAGAGAGTTAGAGATTATCTGCCAATATCAGATACAGTAAATCACTGTTGGGGTTCAGAGTTCAGATCTGTTCTGTGTGTTTGTCCATGAGAGAGCAATAACTCTTTTTATTTTAAAACTGAAACTTATATCAGCTTCAGAAATGTAGCATCAGTCTTGCTCTTTTATTTTTTACCCTCTTATCTTCTGCTTTGGGCTGTTTTTAAGAAAATCACCTGTGAGATAATAATTTCCTATTTTTGTATTGTATTAGACAAAAACAATCGTACAATTTTCTGTCATCCATCATGATGTTGATACCGACATGTATAATTTTAATAAACTAAAATCACCTGTGAGGTTTTAGTTGCAATTTCACCTTATTCTTTATGTTTTACATTTGCAAACAATTGTTCAGTACTGGATGAAACAATATTCTGTCATACTGTCATTGTGTTGATACAATCTGTCTTGATAATGTCTCAAAATGATGTCACTTCTATTCACTATAGAGAAAAAGGCAGTTTTGTAAAAATTAATGATTCATTCATATTCAATAAAACAGTTTCTTTCATATTTTGATTGTGTTTTGAATGTATTATTTCCTCACATTTACATACATGTAAGAGTAAGAGGTCAAAATTCAAAGTCAAGATCTCTTAACTAACTTTGTCTGCACTGTCGAATAAAATGCACCTGACTCATTCCTGTGACACTCCGACTGTAGCACCCGCCCAAAGATTCAGGTAAGAACCCAGTGCATCAACTATGATGGTGTCAGGACAGGGCGGAGCAGCGAGCGAGTCTTCCTGTTCATGAACTGTTCAAACTGGTATTTTGATCACAAGTTGTTGGTAGAAGTGAAGTTCAGGCTACATGTTCTGTGACCTGCTCTGAGGCTTCTTGATCACAAGACTTTGGTAAGTTAAAGCAAACACACTTTTGTATCAGGAAACGATGAAACAGTAGAATATGCTGTGGTCTTTACTGGATCTTGTGACAGAATATTTTATTATTTTATCAGTACTAAAAATGACCATAGCTAAAGACAAAAAACTTTAACTGTGGTATTGGTTACTCGGATTTGACTTCAAGTGTTTGTGGCATTTGACATTTGTGGTAAAGCATCATGTCAGTTTTAAAATGTCATAGAAAACTTTTCTGTTATGTCATTAATAACTATTTATGTATTGTTCTTTATTTGGGTGTATTTTATACCTTCCTTGTATTAATGTATACAAAAAACTGATTGGCTTTTATTTCATTAAGTTTCATTTTGTGGCAATAGAGTGAGGAAGAGCTTTGTGTCCCACCAACAAAAGAGGTGCACAAACCTGTTGTTGGATAATGCAATTGTGTTGTGCCACACCCTGGTATGCATGAACAGAGTGATGGCGAGGTTACATTTGTTGTTTGTATGGTTGTGTGTCTATAGAAACGAATCACAGTGAATGTCACATTGATATGAGTACACTAAATGATGATTGCTTGTGTACTGTAAGTCATGGTACATTCATCATATTTCTTTTCTGTAGGTAAAACACCACATCACCTCATTCCAGTCACGTTCAAACTCAGCTGGAAACTTGTTTTATTTCTTCAACCCAGAAATAAAGGACCAATGGACAAAGTCATTAAGGTACTGATTCTCTCCTGTCGACTCATTAAAATGGGGTTGATTACTTCTTAAAGCTCTGTCACTCTGATGAAGGAAGTAAATGAAAATACAGTAAAAGCATGTCTGAAGTCTCAAGTGTAAATTCTCCAATACATTTCTATTAATACAATTTTCTGCCTGTTATTGAAGAAAGAAGCAGATGACGAGGATGAAGAAAGCAGCCAAGCTTCTGATTTTGAACCTGTTGCAAAGGTTTGTTGTAGATGTTGTATTTTATTTTACATCTGAGTTTGCAAATAATAACTTCAGTCATGTGTTTGAGATGATAAACATGTTGTCTGTCTCTGTGTTTCAGCCCTCTGATAAACTGGAAGCCTCTTCAGAGCGTTCTGATCCTCCCACCAAACGTCATCAGCCTTCAGCTTCAAACCACAGCCAGCCTTCTAATAAACAGGTTAGCTAATGCATGGATGGTTTGAGACTGGTCTTATCTAAATGGAATAATAATTGTTGTAATTAAACAAAGTATTAATTGTGTTTCATTCCCAGGGAGAGAAGTCACATGCAACCCATTCTTTTCTTTGGAAATGGAAAAACAAATGCACAACCTGTACCTGCAATCAAGCTGGAACTGTTGAGGAGGTGCTGAAGAGAAGTCCGCTGTTTACAAAAACTGCAGAACAGAATGAAGGCAAAGAGCTTGTTATTTTAAAGAATCGGAAAGCTATCAGTTCACACACTCCGTGCAGCGTAATAATTAAGGATGAAGAGCTGATTGTCAAGTACATTCAGCGAGCCAAAGACAAAAACGAGCCAAAGCCACATGTTAGTGCCCCTGATGTTCAGAGTGTTGAGCTTGTCATGTTTCATGTGTTGACAAGTGGAGGTGATGATATAGCTGTTATCCTGAGAAACACTGCACTAAAAAAAGAGAGTCAGGAAGTGACTGTGTATGCATACAAAGGGGAAAAAGTGAAGCACGCTCTGAGGAGAGATGGTCGTTTTAGGGATGAAGTGTTCAAAAAGAACTGTGTGCTCTATGACACGAGCACTGATGTCACCACTGAAATGTCAAGTCTTGTTGACGATCTTGATGGTAAAACGTTCAAGATCATTCTGCTCGATAAGTCTGCTCCACCAGAAAGTCCGCCTGGCAGTCTTGAGCTGATGCAAAATGATTCTCCGAGATCCGACTCTGATGTAAACCAAGATCCTCCACAGCAGTCTGCTGCAACAGAGCCAGAGAATGACAACAGACAGACAGAGCAGCCAGAGCCAGAGGGTGACACGGCACCAGAACAAACACCACGTGAAATACCAAACTCAAAAACAACGAGGAGTCACCTAGCTACACAATTTACAGAGTTAGTGAAGGGCAAGGATGTCCCTAAGCTTTCCCGAGTCCAGAATCTTTTCCGCGTCGAGTACGGAAAGAATGATCAGACATGCAGGGAGGTGAAAACGACGAAGAAGCTGATGGAGCTCAGTAACTCTGTTTGCCACGTGAGAATAAACGGGAGAGCAGAAGGAAGTGGCTTCCTGCTGTTTGACGAGTTCGTCCTCACAAACGGCCATGTGATTAAAAACGTTTATAATGAGGGGACGAGGCAGCTTACTGAGAAGGTTACTGTACATTTCTCTTATGAGAGTCTGGACCAGGTGGAGGCTGGAGCAGAAGTGGAAGAGGTTGCTGGCTTTGCATACTGTTCTGAAGAGTTAGGACATCGGTATGACTGGGCTTTGTTAAGGCTTAGTGCAGAGCAGAATTTGCCTGATGGTCTGTTGAAACACTTTGCATTCCTTCCACCAAGTGGAGGAATTTGCATCATTGGGCATCCTGATGGTCGTGTGAAAATGATAGAGCCGTGCTTGATTGTTACATTTGATAACCGCAGCCAGGTTGCAGAGAGGCATTACCATGAAAATCCACAAGGTGCTGAGGTGCACACCAGTCATTACGGTGAAAACCCAGGACACATTCAGTGGGTTACTCCCCGTTTCTTTGAGGATGTGGCAGGATGGGTTAAACAGAACAAAGAGGTTCTAACTTACGAGTCTTCTTTTCATTTCGGCTCATCTGGCTCTCCTGTCTTTGATGAGCACTGCAATGTTGTTGCAATGCATTCAGCAGGATATGTCTACCGCAATGCAAGGGGTCAAAGCCAGAGCGTTATAGAGTACGGCTATCCTTTGTCCACCATTATCGAACAAGTCATTTACCAGTTGGTGGAAAGAGGAAGGTTAGATTTTTACCAAGCCATGATGAGCAATCTGAAGAAACTGACTGAGGACAAAAATGACGAGATTTTGAAGAAGTTCTATGACTTCCTCTGCCTGCCACAGTAACCTGTCTAAATGAAGTGTTCACAGCTACCTGCTGACAAAAGATACTGAGAGCAGTTTCATCAGTGAGCAACAATGTCTGTCATGTCTGTTTTTGTTGGAATTGTTGGAAACAAAGGGAACTATGCTTTTTCAATAGTTATTTTAGCCTCTTGATTTTTTTCTAAATGCTTTTTTTTTTTTTTTTTACTGGATTTTTTTTATTTTTTATTTTTGCATAGTTTTTGTTATCTGTTAAATCATTCTTCTGAAAACTGTAAATTGTGTTTTTGAATTGTGTACATGCTCGTTGCAAAAATGACTGTAATGGTTGGATTTTTCAGAGAGCCTGGAGAATTTAATTAAACATCCAGAATTATTAGCCGATATTATCTTATTTCAGACGTATCTGTGTCAGGGTGTACTGCTTGTCAGCAGTTTTGCTCTTTTTTTCTACCTATTGTATCTTAAACTTTGGGTTGTTTTTAAGAAAATCACCTGTGAGATAATGATTTCATATTCTGTCATACTGCCATTGTGTTGATACCAATAACAATATGAAGGTTTTTAATTATGAAAAATCACCTGCAAGATTTAAATTGTGATGTAATCACTTTTTTTATATACTGTACAATATTGGTTTTAGCAACACTCTGTCATACTGTCATTGTTTTGATACAATCTATCTTGAAAATGATAAGTGGTTAAGTTTAATGATTTTACCTGCTTAAATTGGTTCTGTATAAAAAAACCCAACAAGCTCAGTTTCATTAAAGGACTGATAATAATCTATCAATGTTCAATAAAAAGTGATTTCTCTCTTACTTGGATTTTGATTTTGTGGTGTTTTATGTATCCCCCTCACCCATCAACATCAGGAATGTATGAATGTATGAATTCAAAGTCTGAGATCAGATGACAGTCTGTGGTCTTGAACATCTCTGATGCAAATTTTCTGGACTTAATGGAGTTTTACACTACGGTAAAATTACTTCCTGATAATAAAACTATCAACATTTTCTCGTGTTTTTCAGTAATCATGCAATGCAGGAATAACATTGAAAGCTCAAATGACTTCAGTAACACCTGAGTCAACTCCAATCACTAAATGAAGACCGCTTAAGGCTCTAAAAGCTAATTAAGTACATAAAACAATTAGAAATGCATACATCAGGATTATAATTCTTGATAAATCTTACAATAGCTTAAGTTCACAGGTTTGTGCCATATGGCAGTTAGAGTTCATAGTGACAGGCTTCTTTTTACAGCACAACTGCATGTGGTTACCAGTCAGCAATAGATGAACTTTGTCCACTGTGTAAACAATTCAAATAACATCAGATAAGCAGTTTTAAAGTGCTGTTTAGTTCTTTGTCAGCAAACGAAACTACTTACATCTATTGTTGTTAAGACTTTTTTAGATTTAGATTGTATTTTGCACATTTTGAAAGAAAAACAATTAACAAGGGTAGGAAATAATATACAGTCAGATACAGACAAGACCACAGATAGCAGGGACAATGACGACAAGTTTATTTTTTATTTATTACATTTTTTTCATTTCTCTGAAACACACAAAAGAGGCTAATTTGTTTAATTACTAAATCTAGCTTGGCGACATCGGACCGTTTGCGTCGGCTTGTTTCCACACGGGCAGTTTTGCGACGGACCAAACCAAAGCCTGGCGAAATGGAAGTGTGAGTTTTATTTAAATCTAATTTAGAATCGTTCAGCACAGCGAGTTTGTTATTTGGCAGCTGTGTGTTTTTTATTTGAACTGTAGTCAAATATTGTGGTTAAAACTAACAGTGACATTTTCTTCACAGTTTTCGGATAATTTATTGATCCTGAGGGGGGAAACGGTGTCCACACATCATATGTGTCTCTGATCACAGCCGAACAGCACCGAATCATAATCGGTTGAAAAATATGTTAAGATGCAACATAATAATCTTAATTAGACAATACATTTCCATTCTAACGCTGAATAAGTCAGTTAAAACACGGGGTTCTGTCATCTGTAACACGATTAGCCTTTGGGTTTTGATGATGCACATACGGTTTAAATAACACTGAACGTATTTACTTGAACAACAGTACGTGAACTATTAACACTGAACTACCAGCTGACGCTGGCTTTTTAAATGAAAGGCTGAACATTTTAAGAGTGTTTTCCGTTTTGGCCTGATGAAATAGTGCTCAAACAATGTATAAATCATATTAAGCTAACTGGTTAGCATGCTAACTTCAGTGTACATCTCTGCAGTACATGGATGCTGTAATAAAATGGATTGTTTTCAGCTAAAATCTTACATAGAGTTGGCCACATTTATAGTCCAAACAAATAGGGGGAGTGCTCCTAATTGCAGCTGTCCTTAGCTAGTGGATGGTATACCCTGCTGAAAAAACCAACATAGGTCAGCGCGATTTCCGTCCTGGTCTATGCTGGCATATGCTGGTTTGGTGCTGGTTTAGCTAGTGTACCAGCATGAAGAAGCTGGTCCACCAGCAAGGTCCCATTAATTATGACGGCCTACCAGCATAGTCTTGCTGGTGATGTTGCTGAGGAAGCTGGTCACCAGCATCCGCCCACCAGCACAGGTGTTCCCTGCCCATGCTGGCAGGGAACACCTGTGCCTGAGTCCTGTTCAATCAGCACCTTGATTTGCCACACCTGTCAGCTGGATGGCTTATTTTATTGGATTTTAACAAATGTGTGCTCAACATCTGAAAGAATAAATTATTTTGTGTACATACAAAAGAAAAACTTTATAAAATTGTTAACTTAAACTTGTGAGAGAAATGGAAGCAACAAACAAAGTGTTGCCTTTATAGTGCAGTTTGTTTCGGGTGCCGTCAAATGAGCCCAAAATCTTGCAGGTTCGAAGCTTGTATTCAATAAAGTCGGTGTTCTGTTACAACCTCACTGACTCTGTGCACTGTATTGGATTTTCACAGCCAAATTCAGTCCTCCTCATACTCTGCAATATGAAATAAGTTGCTGACACATCCCATGCTGGTGACCAGCATACCAGCACCAAAACACAACATATGCTGGTCTATGCTGGTTTTTCCAGCAGAGTACCTGTTCAAAGTGGCTGAGTATCTATACAAAGTGGATGGGTAGCATATGTATCTTTGCACGCAATCTTTGGCTTTTTTTTGAGTTTATGTACCCAAAATAATCTAATCTTAAAGGTTTTTTCAGAGCTTTCATCCACATTTTGCAGTCATTCAGTGACTGGATGTGGCTCAGGTGTCTTCAAATGACTTCAGTAACACCTGAGTCAACTCCAATCACTAAATGAAGACCGCTTAAGGCTCTAAAAGCTAATTAAGTACATAAAACAGTTTATGGAGCTAAAAAAAATTGAACTTGTTAAAAATCAGTTATTTCTTCTTTTCAGGAAGAATGCTAACGCCGCTATGCTCAGTAACTATGAGGTAAGATAATATGTTGCGTCCCACTGTTTTACTTTAAATCATTTTGCTCTGTCCAGTCAAGAGATGGAAACAGTTCCATTTCCATTTCACTTCATATTGTTCTGTCTGTTTGTTTCTCAGGTGTTCAAACTCCTCACAGACCTGAAGGAACAGAGGAAGGACAGCGGGAAGAACAAACACAGCGCCGGGCAGCAGAACCTCAACACCATCATGTATGAGGTCGGCACACGTCCTCTCCCACTCTTCACTGATTTAAACCAGCTCCATCAGTCTGCTGTGTCAAATTCACACTCTTAAAACAGTTTCCTCTGTATTTCCACTCAGACGCTGAAGTACCTGTCGAAGATGCCGTGCAGCAGGCAGAGCCCAGATATCGTCAAAGACTTCCTCACCACCATGATGCCTCACAAACTCACAAAGTCAGTGAGATCTCACAAAGGCACAGATGTTAGATTACATCAAATGAACAGTATAAAATATAAACACGTGTACTGTACAATATACTCACTGATATTATTTCCCCAATCAGGGCAGAAAAACTGCAGCTATTGAACCACCGGCCGCAGACAGCAGTGGAAATTCAGCTCGTGAGTGTCACCAATAACTATTATAACATGTTACCATACCTGTCTTTGTTCCTCACAGCTGGTGCACTTTTCCAAGATGTGTTCACTTATTTAATGTTTCAACAACACACAGTTGAACTCTTAGCAGTGCGGACTTCCAAATTAGATAGAGGAAAACAACATGTGTGAACATACGCCATCATATGTGTAATTTAAAGGCACTTTTATACCTGGAAATGTGTCCAAACATTTCAGTCACTCGCCTCATAGTCTACAAATATACAGTACAACCCTCCCATGGATGCTGCCATTGTCATGTGATGTCAAACAACTGCTGCCTCGTGTAGTCGGGTTCACATGTAGGAAGTCTGACTTCTAATGGCATTCCATTTTACATTTTATAGTCAGGGGTCAGATATTTTCTAGTTGACTGAAACACATAGAAACTGCAGAAAGGATAAGCCCTCTAAAATCCCACAAAATGTCAAAACTGACATTGATCCAACAAACATGACGACTGGCAAACTATCTGCTGATGACCATATGTGGTGGTTTTGGAGCATGAGGTGAGGTTGTTTGCACAACTGCTTATAAACTCATCTATCAAAGTTGAGACATGGCAAGTCCGTAGTGTAAGGCACAGAACAAGGACAATAAAATAAAACTTAAAGTGAAACTCTCGCCAAAATGCAAGCTAAGCTGTTTTTGTGAATGTATATGAGTCAAACCTTCGTGTGAAAGCATAATTACATTGAAAGAGGCACTTTTAAGATTTACTGTATTTTCGTTTTCGGTGAAACTCATTTTCAATGGGAGTGCTACGGGCACTTAAGCATCAAAATCTCTATAATTAAAACACTAAGAAGGCTCGACACAACATGAAACTTTGCTCGCAGTATCACCAGGGTCTCTACACATGAACACGAGCACTGAGAACATGTTTCTTTGATGACTAAAACATGACGAGACGTGTGTGAATTTTCGTTGACGAGAATAGACGTAAATGTTAGTGGGTAGTCTGTCAGACGTTCAAAATGCCTGACACTTCTGCCTAATGTTTGTGTAGCAACTGGACAGCCGCTGAAGTCCGGGAGATGAAGCGTCTCCTCGGTCTCTGTCTTCGTTGTCCTACTTTTAAATTAAAAGCCTCCCCCCCCGCTAAGAACCCTGTTCTAAACTCAAATAGGGTGCAATGTAAAGCTCTTATTTTGAAGACAAATTCGCTGTCACTTTTTTTTTTTTTTACAATTTAAGTGTACAAAGCCACAAGGTATACAATAACAACCAGCACATATCGGCATATTTCAACTGTGTTTTCATGAATTGATGCCCTACTTCATCATACAAGAGTGTCACACATAAGTTGTGAAAATAGCAGATCTACAAGCTCAACACATTGCAGCACATTGTGAGATTGTAGATCTTTTTATTGACCTAAATTAATTTGATAAAAGACTATACTTCTTCTTTTTTTTTTCTTCTTTTTTCTTTTAGTCCAGTTTTAGTCCGTTGACTAGAACTGGACTAAAACTATCGCATACAGAAATGACTAAATTTGACTAAAACTAAAAAGCATTTTAGTCCATAAGACTACGACTAAATCTAAAATGGCTGCCAAAAACAACACTGATACCGCACAATGTTCGACTTACCCGGCTGCCTTCGCCAACTCTCACCACCTGTAGCTTGGTCCGAGAGGCCTTCCAGGGAGGTCGGCGTCCCGCTTCAGAGGTGTCGGGCCGGCCACCTGCTCCAGCGTCCTGGTTGATCGACCTCTATCCGACGGTTCCCGGGCGCGGTTTCTCAGTTCATTGGTTTATTTAGACGAGACAAAAAACATAACTTATAATTCCATCTGCAGGTTGAATGGGGTTCTTCCTATATTTGAATCACTTTCCTTTTCCCCGGGCGTCTGCCTCCGTCCTGCACGACGCTCCATGTTGGTTTTTTCCCACACTGCCCCGCTCCTTCCGCTCACGTCAGATTTAAGCGACAGCATAACCAGGCAACCAATCAAACATCACACAGTATGGCAGCACCCCCCCCTCAAATCTCAAAGGTGACCACAACACTATACATTAACAAAAAAAGCCTAGGTTGCATTTTGGCGAGAGTTTCACTCTAAGGATGCCATCTTTAATAAACAACAGCGATGAATGTGTGCCTTCATATTCCGTTTGTGCTCAGATGGTGGAAGAGAGCGAGGAGCGGTTATCGGAGGAGCAGATCGAGGAGCTGATCCAGACGGTCGCTGACGCCCTACCTGGTGACCCGGAGCAGGAGAACGCAGCTCCAGCCGATGCAGAGATGGAAGAAGCCGGCGAACAGTCATGACACAGTGACAGGCCAGACATGACTCATACTGTGGAGGAAGAACCGGAGTACAGACAATGATCACAGAGCTGAGCGTGCTGCTTTCATCCCGTGACATTTTGTATCACTGTTTGAACTGAACAACTCGCTGACAGAAGGGATGGGCCTCATTCACATGTACACATTTACATACAACCTGATTCAGCTCCACCCTGCACACAATGTTTTGCATGTGACTGCTCTAATTTGTATATCACATCAGATGAGGTTCATGCAGAGACTGTCTGCTGTAAACCTGATATAGCTTTGGTTTTATTAATCATCACTTTCTTCCGTGTTGCACAGAAATAAGAGGTTTGGCGTGTGAATGATTTTGCAAGCTTTGATATCGAACTTGCATTGATACACAGCGCGAACATAAGATCGGACCGTTTTATTAGAGTGGCGACATAATAAAGAGAGTAGAAAGTACGGACCAAGAGTTGATTGTTGTCTCTTATAATGCTGTATTTTTAATTAATATTGTGCCAAATGTGTCTGTGGCTTTTTGTCATTTTGAGCGACTTGGTCAGGTAGAAGGAAGTTCACACCACAAGATATGCCGACAGAAAAGGCTGCAGCAGCACGGCTCACTGAAGAGCTGGTGCTAAATTTGGATGCGGTGGTGGTGTCACCTTCAGCTTCGAAAAAAACCCTTCAGTGCATCCTCTCTGCGTCGGCCTGTAGGTCTGTGAATGCAGCACAAAGGTAGAAAAGCACCTGTGAAATGCCTTAAACACATCACATCATATGTTCAGTTAATGTAGCCATTTTAGGAGGCTGTCTTGGGTCTATTGTCGTCTTCAGAAGCGATAGGAAACAATTATCGTTCTCACTGATCACGCAGAGACAACACAGGATATCAGCCGCACACTGATACATAAACTCCTCATCTACAGGATCTGGCTCAGCTCGTGTTTTCTGTGCTGGCATGTTGTGAAGTAGCAGAGGAAGGATGTGCTGTTTTTTTTTTCTTCTTTTGAACTTCCTGTTAGTGTGTCACATAAACTTCCTGTGAGCACTTAGTACCTTGCTGAGGTATGATGCTGAAGAAAAGTAAAAGTCACAGACACTGATTTGGTACCCGCACATACAGGAGACTCGAGGCCGATTGTTAGACTCAGAATTACACTGAAGAACAGAGCAAACCGCAGTCTCAAAGGTCCAGGCTGCAGGATTTAGGATCATTCATGGACTCTCATCTTCGTAATGATGTTTTCTTCACAGTAATTCGACATAAGTCAAGCTAAGAGATCTTATTATAATTTGATTAGAGATAAATGATGTTGTAAACAGTCAACGTTTATTCTCTCTAACAATGATTTTATTGTGAGTCTTCTATCACGTCAGTACTCATCGGACTCATTACATAGATTATTGATGGTTCTCATTACTTAGTCATGATTTTATGGTGGTTATTAAATGCTTTATTTATTGGCTTTCCAATGTTATTTGGTCACATTTGGTTCTGCACAGAGGCCGCAATCTGTCTGAAGATCTTAAAGCGGCAATATGTAGTAATTCTGAATTTTAATGAGATAATTATACAAACTCTTATTTATATTTAAAAATATTCATATTGTCCATAACTGAATGAAGGAGCTGTGCTCAGAGGAAAATAAGGTCCCAGAACACTGTTTGAAGCTAGAAAGGTGGCAGGGTCCGCCACATAAACAAAGTAAAACAGTATGAAACTGTGTTGTCCTTTAAGGTCAGTTTGTTTATTTAGTTTGTTAAGGTGTAAAACATGGAGATCTTTCTCTTTGGATTAAAAATTCTTCCCCAGAAATACAGAATGCAGTTGTTTTTGGTTGACAACTTTTCAGCAGAACACTTGTCTGAACGAAACAAAATGAAATTCTTACATTTACATTCACATTTATGGCGTTTAGCAGATGCTTCTGTCCAAAGTGACTTACAATAACTACAACTCTTATTACTTTTCTTAAGTTCGTATTAAAATAAAGACATAAATAAAAAAGGGGCCTGCACACACATTCACAGGGCTTTCACTTTCTGCTGAAAGAGCCTCATCCTGCATGAGAACCAAAGAGCTGACAGAACAATGGCCCGCAGGTGTCAGGAGGAAGAAAACCAAATGAACAGTCGCATTCTTACCAGGAAGTGACTGTTGCTGTGAGCACGACATCACGGTGATTTGCTCTTTTCAGAGAGGATCTCTGTAGTTTAGGCGACGGCGAAATTCAATAAAACAAACTCTGAAATATTGTTATTTTGAACAAGCTGTTCACAGAGGAAAATAAGGTCCCCAGAGCACTGTTTGAAGCTAGAAAGGTGGCGGGGTCCGCCACACATAAACAAAGTAAAACAGTATGAAACTTAGTTGTTCTTTATGGTCAGTTTGTTTACAAACAAAGCATATAAAAATCAGTCTATAAGGATATTTCTCTTCTGATTAAAATGTCAGAACTACATAACGCACCTTTAAGTGTTACTACATTCTGCCCTGCT
>CAEMYA010000487.1:0-26370 GCA_903131615.1 Diplodus sargus | reverse complement strand
CAGAACTACATAATGCACCTTTAAGTGTTACTACATTCTGCCCTGTTGATGAAGAGGCAGGTAAACGAAGCGAGGCGGGTTTAACCTCAACTTAATCCAACACTGTGATTAAATTCCCCCAGTGGGCATTTTACTGAGAGCACACCGATCGATGAAGTGAAGTAATTTTAGCCTCCAGTGTGAAAAAAATAAATAAATAAATGCACCTCGGTCCCATCACTGCGGCGGAACTGCCCTTTAACAGCTCCGCCAATAGGAATCGACCAGGCAGCTGCGTTTTCGCATTCAGCACGTTCACCGACCAATCAGCGCCGAGCTCCCCCTGCCTGGCTGCGCTCGTGCCCGGCGGCTCCGTCGTCAGTACGACTCCGCTTCGTTCTCACGGTGAAGTTTCGGTGCTCCAGCGGCGGCACGATGTGTAATTACGTGTGTTTAAACGACTAAAACGGTTGCAGACATCACCGCGTTCACCTCCGGGGACGCGTCCGGCCGCAGGAGAGGCGACACCGGGACCGGAGCCGCTGCTTTCCGCTGGTTCTGGATCAAGGTTCATGTGTTTTTCCCCCCTCAGACGTTGGTGAGTGAACACCATTTTTAACGGCTCTGATTTTATTCACGACGCGTGTTAGCTACCTTACAGACAGCTAGGTGTGTACGCCAGGTGAAGAACTGGGGGGGGGGGGATGGGACCCTGACAGGCTCGTGAGGTGCTGCTGGTCTGTCACGAGGGGGTTTGACTGATAGCAGGTCGTTCACCTGGTGGTGGCCGCCGCGCGCCTCCGGTGCATATTTGCAGACAAGATGCATCTGTAAGCCAGGCCAGATGTTCGCGGCTGCTGGGGCCTTCGCTTAACAGCCGTGAGATAATCCTATTTCTGCACACACACACACACACACACACACACACACACACACACACACACACACACACACCCACACACAGCTTTGGCTTCTTTGCACCTGGTTCACCACATATTGTTGTTCTCCAGCTCAGACATGACACATATTTTTACACCAAGCAGAGGAAGCAGCCGTCTGCAGAGAGAAGCATGCAAACACACACAGACCACCTGAGTGACAGTGAATCAGTCTCAGTAATGGACCTGGCAGACTGGGAGCCTCCAGAGTAAAGGCAGAATGCAGAAGTTTCACCTCCTCCTTCTGCAGGAAGTCGGTGTTGTTGCTCCTCCTGTGAGGAACAAGGAGGCTTTCTAGAAAACCTGCTGGTGGGAGATTTCAACAGTGTGCACAGAATCAGTGCAACGCTGCAACAGCAGGCAGGAACTGTGTGATGGTGAAACAGCTGCAACTGGAAATGTGCCTTTTTTACCTGCAGCTTCAGAATCATGTTGATGCTAAAGTGTCTGTGGTGTCTCAGCTACTTGGTTCTTGTTTACTTCAATATACAAGTTATGATGTAATGAGTTTTATTATTGATTAGCACCTACATGACATCTGACTAACAGTTACAGACCTGGGATCTGTATCTGCACACCAAATTGCACAAAATGCCATTTTCTACATAATGTTGCTGCTGCTTAACACACACAGCAAAAGAAAATAACAAAAACAAGCACATAGACACAACAGAGTGAACAGATCACAGAAAACATGCACATGTTCGTTTCAGGTCATACGATGACTGAATTGTCCCCGCGTGGATAAATGGTCAGAGATAATCCGTCTGGTCAAGACCAGGTCAGGTCGGGCATCGTCCAAAAAACAAAGAGCAGAGAGCAGAAATCCAGACAGACTGTGGCACAGAAAAATGAAATATAACGCAGTAAAATATAGTCCGATACAATAAGTATCTAATGAAGCGTCTCCAGATCTTAAAGCCACAACAAGGAACTCAAATTGGGCATCAGAAGGAGAACACTGAATTTCTTCAGGGTATAGACAAGAAGAAATGTTAATAATTATTTTAAAAGAGAGGAAAATAAACAATGCAAAACCACCAGCTTGTTGTAAAACAGCTTTGCCACTGAGGGGAAACTGTCATAGCAGCACCGAGTTAATAAAGATGTTCATGTATACATGAAACCATTCAAGAGTCATAAGTTGATTGAGGAGTATTCAAGGAAACTGCTGTAATGTGTTCACGCTTCAGTTCAGGCTGAATGTGGGACGAGTTCTCTCTGTCAGTCCTCTTTGTGCTCCTCCTGTGAACTGACGCTGGCTTTGGGTTTCCTGACGACCTTCCAGTCGAATGTGTCGGCTTTCTGCTGTCCTGCCAGCCGCCTCAGCCACGACCGACTGTTATCACAGGTCACTGGTTTCTGCTTATCATAGACGTGTTTGTGAACGTTGTGGCCTTCTCAAGGTCGGTCCTTGAATCCACTGCCAGTGTTTGCAGAAGCTACTTTTGTAGCGTCTAGCTGGGTTTGGATCCGGACATCTGTCTCTGATATTTCAGCCTCTGGGGCGTAAACAGAATGTGTTTGTGTCACAGTGTTAAAAGAAAATAAATACATAAACTCAAGAGCAACATCTCTGACTAGAACCAGCTCTCGCTGCTGGACAGTTTTAGTCAGAGCTGCTTCCTTGTTATGTTATTTTTAAATGCTTTGAGCGCCAAGAAGAGACAATTAGATTCACCATAGTTGTTTTTGGGTGGCGGCAAAACATTTTCATCTACATCAGCTGACACAACTAATTGATTAATCGATTGTGAGAGAGGGGAAATTATATTTAGCCATCATTTGATCTGCTGCTTGTCTCTGTCCTAAAATAATTATTATGAGCATTTATTTATTTGTTATTATGAGCACACTGTTGTTCAACGTTTTGCAGAGCAAATGATTTATTAAAAAAGTAACTGGCACGTAAATCAATAAAGATCTCAGTGTAGAGAGAAAGTACACTTATATTGTGTCTTAAATTGGGTGTACCAGCCCTTTAAAAGAGAAAAAGCACTTGGAGAGAGAAAAACAGCAGCGAGGCTCATCTTAAACCGCTGGCCTAATTCTTTCCACACTCCAAGTGGCTTAATCTCTGCATGGAAATGCATTAGAATTACATGTAAAGCTGGTGGATACCGCCGGGCTTAGCGTGGCTTAAGGCAGCACCTCAGTATCCCGGCGGGCCGACGCGGCGTCCTCACATCCAGCTGCTTCTTCTCGTCGCTTTGATCACTGGACAGAGTTTTACAGGCGAGTTACAGAGAAAGGAGAGTTCCCCACGTGGCATCCAGATGTCAGGCAGGGTTCCTCCTCATTCAGGCGGATGAGACGGATACAGAATACCTCAGAGAAACGGAGACGTAGTCCATAATTACTCTGAGCTTCTGTAAAGAAGTAAGACTGTCAGTGAAGCTGCTGTTTGAGTCGAGCTTTTGTTTCAGCGCTGCAGAGCTGTAATGTGCCTTTTTTTTAAAAAAGTAATTCAAACACGGTGGTGAAATCAGTATTCGCTGAAATCAGCATTTTTTTTGCAAGTTTTTGTTTTTGCTGTGTGCTAAAAAGAGGAATTGGAGGCGAGCTTACGCTGTTGAATTTGATGGTGTTGTGTGCTTTGCAGAAGAGAAACGGGGAAGTTGAAGGACGACTCACGAAGTCAGAAGTAATCTGACACTAAACAAACTGCTTTTGCGTTTCAGTGTGGCAGAAACTGCCAGCGTGAGTGTAAACACGAGGAGGCTGTAATTAGTGGCTTCAGACTGCCGGTGCGTGCCACAGTGAGCTTTGATATCGCTCGACAATTAGTGGCTCCCCAGAGGAAAGATGCAAAGTAGTTGCTTTGAGAACAAAAACTGGATGAATTTCAGCGGCTCTGCGAGTGTTCAAGTGTTCCTGGCAAACCATCACATCCGGCTGCTTGCTGATAATAACTCACTCTGGCAGTAGCTAATGTTTGGACATTTTAAATGATGATTATTAATATTTTTGTTACACTGCAAGTTGTGAAATGGTGATACTGATTCTGATGCAGTTGTTACGGAGGTGTGTGACGTGTTTGTGTCTTGTTTTAGGTTGAGCGATGTGTGAGAGACGTGGCCGGCTGTGGAGCGCGCCGGGCCTGGATCCTGCTCTCCGACACCAGGGCTGAGGACCTGCAGAGGAGTGAGGACTCTGCCAGCCCACACCTGAATATAAAGACCTGACTCCACCTGCCTGGCCTCTGTCAGGCCTCACCTCAGTCTGTCCTCGTTGTCCCGTCTTGAACTGACCTTCTCTGGATTATTATAAACAGACACATCCAGATCCAGCAGGCAGCCTCCTCAGGTGCCCCGATTATTGTTTTATGAATCTGAATCTCAAATACACCCAGCAAACATGAGGAACACCAGATCGAGCTTTCTGCTGGGCTGCGTGCTCCTCTGCTCCGCCTCCCTGGTCTACCTGGGCATGAACGGGATCGAGTGCCCACGAAAAAGCCATCGGTATCGCTGGATGGAGCTCAACCTGGGCTCAGCCAATCAGAGCCTATCCCTGACCGAACACTTCCCTGAAGACACGCCCCTCATCTTCATCGGCGGCTTCCCCAGGAGCGGCACGACGCTGATGCGCGTCATGCTGGACGCCCACAATCACGTGCGATGCGGCGAAGAGACCCGAGTGATCCCGCGCCTGTTGGCCATGCGGGCCACCTGGAGCCGCTCGGTGAAGGAGAGGATACGGCTGGACGAGGCCGGCGTCACCGACCAGGTGCTGGACTCGGCAGTCAGAGCGTTCCTGCTGGAGGTGAGACGGTTGGTTCAGTCTGCTGGTAAAGACAGGGACAAGAATCTTTAGGGGTATTTTCTCTTTAAATAGTTCAAAAACAAACTCTAATATCAAAATGGTTGTTGATCAGTTTGTCTGTCAATCAAATTATCGTTATCCCTGTTTTTGTTTTTATTTTAAAACCAAATCTCATCAAACCATTTATAGAACATTTAAAAAGATGCTTAACACAAACTTCCAAAATAAAACACAGTTTGGATAAAAACTACTAAACTGCCTGATGGAAACAGATCAGCCAGTGAAGTTTAGCTTAGTGTAGCTCAGCAGAAACACTGAGCGGGATCAATATTTCTGTTTGTTTAATCTGCCCACACACATTAACCCACATTCACCTAGACGCTGATGTTCTGGACACACAGTACAAAAGCCCGGCTGTATTTATTTTGAGTTTTAAGCCCTCAGCGTTGTCAGTTTTACTCCGTGGTATCAACCATAGTATCGAATATCATATTTTTTGGCGTGTTGTACCAATGTGTGAAATTCCAGTGTGGTGTATTACAGACCAGATGTGTTTGCCAACTTGTGAAAATGTTGTCAGGCTGTTGCTAAACAAAGTCACTGGTGAAAATGTCTGCGTGTGTGGTAACAACCAGACTGTGTGGGGTGAAATATTCATGTTCCTCTTAAATGGAATAAGTGTTCCTCTTACTGTAAATGACACTAAATATAAACGATCTTGGAATCCTGAATATAAAGACGGCGTGTTTGCATGTAACAGCTCCGGCGTTTCTTCTGGTTGTCATCAGTTTGTTCATGTGTGTTTCAGGTGATCGTTGGCCACGGGGAGCCGGCGCCGCGCCTTTGCAACAAGGATCCGTTCGCCCTGAAGTCTCTCTCATATCTGTCACGCATCTTCCCCAAAGGCAAATTTGTGCTCATGCTGAGAGACGGACGGGCGACCGTCCACTCCATGATATCACGCAAGGTACGCTGTGTTTCTGTGTCTTATCTGCCGGCTGCAGGCGGACAAACGTCCTCACAGGCTCATGCTTCATAACCACTTAACAAGTTGGCACTGGTGTCACATTATGACCAAATTAATTTTCCCTTCTGTGCTAACTCTGTCCTGATTGGCCTCCTGTGTTTATATGATCCCTCCACTCACAGGTGACCATCTCCGGCTTCGACCTGACCAGCTACAGGGACTGTCTGACCAAGTGGAGCAGCGCGGTGGAGACCATGTTCAGCCAGTGCCAGGCGGCCGGGGAGACCCGATGTTTGCCCGTCCGCTACGAGCAGCTCGTCCTCCACACAGAGCAGGAAATGAGGAAGTTGCTTCACTTCCTAGAGCTGCAGTGGGACCCATCAGTGTTGCACCACGAAGAGCTGATTGGAAAAGCTGGTGGCGTGTCTCTGTCCAAGTGAGTGTCTGAAGTGTGTGTAAGTGTGTGTGTGCAGCGAGCTTATCTGTACGCTCCAGTGCTATCTCGCCATGCAGCTGGTTTCACTTGTATGTGCTGAGGTTTTCAGGCTGGTTTTTCAAATGTGTGTTCACATTCACACAACTGTGTTCACTTCTCTTGTGGTGGTGGCAGAAGTTTCAGACGCATGTCTCTCTGACCTCAGCACCCTAAACTGAAACTATCTGCTCACTGAAATGTCCACATATAGGATGTGTGCCTTCAGTTCAGTTCTGCAGGCTGTGAAATATTTGCATTTTTATTTTGTAGAGATATGAAACCTTTTTATGCACCTCACTCTCACCTATTGGCCTCTGATGCATCTACAGTTATTTGTTATGTTATTTTGTTCTTGTTACATTATGATTTCCTCTAATTTTCTTAATTTCAGTTGTCGTAAACGTTTCTAACTCTGTCTTAAATTCAGGTCGGTTATTGAAGGCGTCCTCGGGTTCTAAGAGTCAATAACAAAACCTGACTCGTGTCACAGAATCATACAAGGGTTTTATTCTTACAGTTTGTCCTCCTGATAAAACATGCAGAATATTCAGCATTTCATGACTAAATATACAGCTGGTTCACAGTTGATGATATATCCCCGGCGTGGGATGATTTTAAGGCTACTGTTCTGGTTTCAAACCCAATTTTAAAGGTGTTAAATCTTAAGATCCTAAAAAAAACGCCTGGAGTTTGTGTTATCAGACGATGCAGTTTGTGTTCCTCCACTGCAGTCGGATTCTTCCTTGTCTGAAGCTTCACAAGAACAAAAGTAGAATTGAGAGTTGTGAACTTTGGATAAAAACATGAGGAGGAGTTTGAGTTTGTTTTGATTTTGATGAACCCTCAGAGAACAGCTGTCACAGTTTATACTGTCATTGAAAACACAACATGTCATCTTTGAGGAGACGGTTAGTGGACAAACCGGTGTTTCTGCCTCTTGTCACACTGCCAATAACTATTTCTGCTGTCGCTTTATCTGATGATTATTTAGTCTATAAAATGTAAGAAAACACTGATCATGATTTCCTCAAACTCAAAGTGAAATATTCATATCAGCTCTTTATGTCCAACCCACAATCCGAAACCCCAAATAGTTTCTCAAAGATTCTCATTGAGAAGCTCAACCAGTGAATTATTGAGGTGTTTGAAGATTTAAACAATTAATCGATTAGCTTAATTGTTGCAGATTACTTTGAAATGCTGATCGATTAGTGGACGGTTGATTTCAGCTTAAATAGTTTGTGTCATCACGGCACATTTGTAGCTGATGAAAATATCTCAATGTGACCTTATAGACTGAAAGTTATACGACCTAAACAAGGTTTGTAGCCAGAAATGTAAAATACGTAAATCACCCCAAATGCAACTAAAAGTACCTAAGAAATATTTAACAAACCTTAAAAAACCTGAAGAGTTAATAAGACGTTCTGACAATAAGGACAAATTTAAGTGTTCTGCATTCAAAGCCTTCTCCTCACTCACACGGATGTGATGTTGTCAGAAAAACCAAACGCCTTTATTTCATAATGATTTATTTAACATCTAAAAACAACCAACTGTAATGATAAACCATAAAAAGATTTGTGAAACAGATTCCCACACATGTATTTTGAGTCTGCGACAAACTTTTAAGGTCAAGTAAAGCTTACAGACTTCCTCCGTAGATGTTTTAATTTGTTCTGCTCAGCTTGTTTGTCGTGATTTAAGTTGAGCTCTGCAGATTTGATGAGAATCTGGCTGCTTCTTACCGTTAAAAACCCAAACCAAACCTGGCGTGTGTTTGAAGGAATTAGGCCAAATTCTGAGGGAATTCAAATCCTCATTTTGATCAGTTATGCAACAGTTGGCACATTATGACTCACACAAACCTAAATATCATAGAATGAGGCGTGTTTTGGTTCTGAATCGTAAAAGCCAACACACACTTATATGACTGTTTTATGTGTGTGTGTGTGTGCGTGTGCGTGTGTGTGTGTGTGTGTGTGTGTGTGTGTGTGTGTGTGTGTGTGTGTGTGTGTGTGTGCAGGGTGGAGCGCTCCACGGACCAGGTGATGAAGCCGGTGAACACGGACGCCCTCTCCAACTGGGTCGGGCACATTCCCTCTGACGTGTTGAGTGACATGGCTGAAATCGCCCCCATGCTGGCTCGCCTGGGCTACGACCCGCACGCCAACCCGCCCGACTACACGAGACAAGAGCCCGTGGCGTCTCCGTCCAACTACTCACAGGTGAGGTCAAATAAAACTCATCTGAAAAAGAACAGAATTTAAGAGAAAAGCAGCAGATCCTCACGTGTGACGAGCTGCAACCTGCGAGTGTTCCTTCTTTTCTCAGTAAATTACTTACAAGATGAATTAATTATCTGAATTGTTGTTCATTAGTTCTTTGAAACAGTTAATCACATCCTCACACATCCAAAAATGATTTAAGTATAAAATACCATTTTTTTTTACATTTTATTTGAATTCCATTGTTTCAAATTAAATTGGCATAAAGCATTTATAAAACAAAGATAAACATGTTTTACTTGGCATTAACTGTAACTAATGACACCTAGAAATACTTGAATGTTGATAATATAAATTCACACTGGATAAAAAAAGCACTAACACTATCTTATGTCTTCGTTGGAGAACAATAACAGTCTCTCAGATGTGAAATGACTCAGCAGTCGTCACGGATGTTTATCAGCCGGGATGGAAGTGTGACACCTGTGTGGTCACGCTCACGGTTTCCTCTCTCAGGCACGATGCTGCGACACTGTTAAAGGTTCCATACAAACACTGTGACGAGCCTTCATGTATTTAATCAGACGTGCACTTTTCATCAGAGATGGGAAAGAAGAGAGACGTCTCACTGGTTCACTGCTTCGTTTAATCCACACTTTGATTGAGAGCAGCTGTCGCATCACACAGAAAGTTTGCAGTGAACATTGTTAGATGTCTGTTTTTAGTGCTCAACCTCTCTTCGACTTCCTAAATGTTGTATTCCTTCCTCCTGAGCTCCAGCACACAGATGATCCTCTAAGGTTTCCTGTTTTCCCTCGATGATGTTTCCCGTCGTACGTGAACGTTTCGTCTTCTCTCTCCTCAGAGCTTGAAAGCGACAGACGCTCCACACCCCAGTTAAAGGAAACCGTCCCACGATGAGGATGCACCTTAAACACAGACTTCCAGTAATGAATCCTCACAGGAAAGTTTTTAAAGTGTTCCATGTGTATTTTTGAATTGTTTGTAAGACTTGTGTGCAGTGGTAATGTCTGTGCACAGGTGGAGTGTTTAAAATACGGACTCATTACGGCGGTTCGGTGTTGATATCTCAGCTCTAAAATCAACTACCTGCTGGAAGAAGTTTGCTGCTTCTCGCGTCTCCTCCACAGCGGGCCGACGGTATTACACTGCATTCTGAAGCGTCCTCTCACCTCGTACGTGAAAGTATTTCAACGTGTCTGTCGGTTGTTATGATTCAGCACAAATGTGAATGTGTCTGTAGACCAGTCCTACACTTACTGAGAGCTCAGTCAGTGTTCATGAAGCATAACGACTGTATATTTTTGAAGACGTATGTTTATTTTCTTAATAAATTATTTTGGTGTCGACCATTCATTCAGGAATGTAAAGTTGTTTACTCTGAATTGAGGCTTTTTAAATGTTGTGTAATGTTGAACACGAATAATTAAAAAAAAAAAAAGAGGAGTCTGATTGTCTCGTTTGTGATGTTTAGATATTTTGTTCACCAGTTATTCAGTCACACTAGTCTGCATCTTACTGCTTTAAATCAATGCATGTTTATCTGCCAGCTGAGTCACAGCGCCCTCCTGTGGTGCAGACACACAACTCAAAATATCCTGGTTGCTCTCATGAGAGGGAAACAGTTACCACAGTCAAATATATGCTTGTCTCAGTTCAGGGTCTGCATACTACGGAGGAGCATTTGAAGGTCAATTAAACCACAACGCTGCCTGAAGGCCGTCCCAGTCTGAAGGCTCCTGCAGATGCTCCTTCCTCTCCCTGTTTTTGGAGGATGCACCGCTACGATCCTTCGTGGCCTCACATATCCCAAGATTCATTGCGCGCCCGAAAAAGAAGAAAGAAAGAGAGAAAATGGCGACATCGTGTGGCTTAGATCGTCACTTTCTCGGGCCTGGGTGGCAGAAATTGTGACGTAAGAGTAAAACATCTGTTAACGCAACCAGGAAACTCTCCAGAGGCGAGACCGTCACATTTAACAACGGCTGACGAGGTTAACAAGGTCTCTGAAGGACTTCCAAGACCACAAAGGCCGAGTCCTTCAGAGGATGCAGACCCTGAACTGAGACACAGCTGCTGACTCTTTAAAAAAATATTTCATGTTACATTTTAAATAAACTACACTTGCATGCCCACATGGTTCGACCAAAAAACAAACTACGGCTGCTGTAAAGTTTAACAATGAACTGAGGTAACACAGATACAGTCTGACAAACACACGTCGGACTGCTGTTGTTAAAAACTGATAGAAACACTCCAAGTTAAGCTCCATCGACCCACGTGGTCAATAGATCCATCAATAAAACAAAAAAGAAGAAGAAAACAAAATGAAAGACAACGTAATGTCTTTTTTTTTCAGAAATGACCTTTGACCTCTATGTCGCACACTGAGCCACCAGCACCAGGCTGGGCTGCTGTGCAGGCGCCGTCCTCTGATCCTGGGTTGCCAGGTTGGGAGTGTGAAGCCACACCCCCCCGCTGCTCGGCAGTCTGTGGTGTACCGGAGTGGGCGGGGCTTCTGAGCTGCACCTGATCATGTACAGGAAACACCTGGAGAACTGAGAGACACAAATAGAGGCAAAGAATCATTATGAGACAGTTTCACCTCACAGCTTGACGAGCTTCTGTAAAGGTTAACTCAGACACGCCCCCCGCTGGTTGTTTGGGGGTGTGTGTTGTTGTTGTTACCTGGTTGTTGAGCAGCACATAAACAACGGGGTTGAGGACGGTGCTGGTCTTGGCGAGCAGGGAGGGGATCAAGCTGGCGGCAGGCGGCACCGCGCCGGGCCGGCCGAAGGAGGCGAGCAGTGCAACGACACCGTACGGCATCCAGCACAACAGGTAGCAGGACACCATGGAGACCACCGTGAGGAGGACACGACCTTCTCTCCGCTCAGCTGAGGACCGGTTGATCCTGTTGACCTACACACACACACACACACACAAACACACACACACACAGGTGGAAGCTGTGAATCGTAAAGTCACAGACAACACAGGTCGCGTCCACATAAATATTTAACATGTTCATGTTTAGAGATTGTATTTCGTTCTTTTGGTAACAGAGATAGTTTCTAAAATGAAGTTTGTGCAGACGGAGGTGGAAAAATATCTGTTTAGAAACGGTAACTGAAGACGTGGACGCGGCCTCGGAGGTCAGAGGTCACCTGTGCTGCTCACCTGCCTCGCCACCGCTCGCAGAGCCAGCAGGATCCTCCCGTAGCAGAAGACCATGAGCAGGAGCGGCAGCAGCAGGCAGAAGATGAACAGGCAGCTGACGTAGGAGCGAGCCGGGCCTGAGCGCTGGTGCCACTGGACCGAGCAGATGGTGCCGGGACCCTCCGGCCCGTAGCTGCTCCACAACAAGACACGACACACGCTTTGATTTCATCTCATGAAGCTGTCGTTCATTTCTCACCTTAAAGCGCTCACTTCTAAGTTTTTACTGAATGATCCAATGAGAGACGTGATCAGTGAGGACGGTGCAGACCGACCTGCTCCAGCCCAGCAGCGGCGGCACAGTCCAGAGGAGCGAGTAGAACCAGGAGGCGGCGATGGCGAGCCGGGCCCTGCGGTACTGAGAGGAGTCCGGCTGAGCGCTGCGCAGCACCACAGAGTATCTCTCCAGAGACAGCAGGGAGAGAGACACCAGAGACACTATACCTGCCAGAGAGAGAGAGAGAGAAGCGTTAAAACTGTGGAGGGGCTCCACAAAATGTCAATTTCTACATAATGTTGCTTTAAAAATAGCAACGTCGAAGAGATGAACACATTCTGCAACAGTTCAGAGGCGAATGTTCTACCTTCACTTGTCTACATCCATTTGATCGCTTTAGTTACTTGTTCATTTGCAGATTACTTTGCTGCATCAGAGACAAATAAGTACATTTTTTGAATTTTACTAATCAAAATTAGGGATATTGGGACATTTTAATGTATCACTGGATTGTTTATTCTGTGACATCTGAATTTTTATTGTGTTTTTTTGTGAGTTTCTTTGGTCCTCAATAGTTAAGCAGCACGTTTCATTTGACTTTAAGTGTATGAATCTAATAACTAATTGTTGTGTTGTGTAAAAACAAACATATATTATTAGATGTGATAAATTGTGAGGCTGATAGTCCGTCGACCTATAGTTTACAATTTATACATACATGAAAAATATACATATAATTTACTTTTGCTTTTACTTTTGATACGTATGTCCATAATATCAGATTATTTAAGACTTTCATTCTGGTGTCTTTAACTTCCACCAAAGTAATATTTTAATTACAGTCAACCTGCTCACTGTTTCAGCACTGCACAGGTATTTCTGCCTTCAGGTCACGTGAGGTCACATGTTGGAGCACCTGCATCCATCGCTCACTCACCGAAAAGCGCGTTTGAGAAACCGTACCACCGGCACCCGTAGGTCCCGGTCAGCCACCTGCCTCTCACGCTGGCCGCGAAGCTGAGGGGGGTCCCGAAGAGGCAGACCAGCATGTCGCTGGCGCTGATGTTGACCAGCAGCAGGTTCGCGGGGGTCTGCAGGCAGCGGAACCGGGAGAACACGAGCAGCACCAGGAAGTTACCGAGGAAGCCCAGAACCAGGATCAACCCGAGGACGACGGCCGCCGCGGTGTGACCCGCCCGGCTCAGCGCGCCGGTGGCGGGGTCCGACACGGAGCTGTGCCCGGTGCTGAGGTTGTTGCTATGCTGCAGGAGGATCACCATGGCAACCGGGTAGGATGGATTCTATCAGCTGTCCGTCAGGAAGGAGGAGGAAAGTGAGTGCAAACACACGACCACGACATGTTTAAGTACTCTGGAGGAGGAGGAGGAAGAGGAGGAGGAGGAGGAGGAGGAGGTCTGTCTGTCTCCTCCACCCTCACACTCATTCAACAAACCTGCCTCCATTGTTCATCTGCATCCATATTTAGAAGTGACACATATTTAGAAGAATAACTGAAATACAAAGACCACAAATGAGAAAGAAACACTGACACAAAGAGAAAAATACCACTGTGGAGCAGAACAGGAAGAAGTCTGACGTCATTATAATCTCCTAAATATGGTCAGCACAATAAAAACAAAGCAGAATAGCTGATTGTTTATGTGTCCACTTATAAAAATGCTCTAATGAAACAGATCCAGAACCTCAACAGCAAGAAAAAAACAAACATCCATCAACACAAATCACAGTTAAAACACAAGAACAGAAGAGAAAACATCTAAAAACCTGCGATGTGACGAACAGAAGAAATAATCCAACCGAAGATGCAGAATCTGTTTTGTCCCGTCTTGATTCTGTTCTGTTGTCGGACCAGATTGGAGACCTGAATAACTGAGCCAGCGTATCAATAATACAAGCTGTGGCCGAGTCGAGCCAACGAGACGCTGCTGCTGGTTAAAACAGATATTTACATTTACAGCACATGAAGTCATTATTTTGAAACATGACTTTGAATTCTGCGATAACATTTGTGTTTTAAAGCTGGTTCTATCTTAAGACAAATTTAAAGGAATAGTTCACCCCAAAAAAAGAAGATTCAGTCTTTATCTACTCGTTTTGTAAATTTCGTAGTCCACAAAATATTTCTGGAGCTTCACAGCAAAATAATGTTGGATTGGATTACAAAGAACAAGATGTTTGGAGCCATTTAATGTGTTTAGCAGAGTGATGCAACAGTTTTGTTGTGAAGCTCCAGAAATGTTTTGTAGATAAGAAACATCATCGAACTGAGGGCGAGTAGATAATGACTGAATTTTCATCTCTGTCCCTTTAAAATTGTTTGAAGATTAAACAAAATAAACGATCTCAAAAGCTTTTAAAGTCACTTTTAAAAATAAAAACTTAAATCCTTTGCTTTCCTTTTGCATTGGGGTGTATAGATCATGACTACATTTTCATTTTTGGTTGAATTTATCCTTTATATGAATGAACTTTTCCCCCTGGCCGAATGTTTAAACCCTGGGAAACAGCACCGTCTTTGAATTAATTTGTCAGCAACAACAAACCAATAACCAGTCGCAACGTCGTTTATTGAATGTTTGTTGAGGCCATAATATGTGTAGAATGATGCTAAACATCACTATCGAACATTAAAAGCTTCACAACTCGTCCTGAAGATGCAGGAAACTGATATTTACCACGTTTAATTGTAACAGAGCCAGTTTGCAGCACCACATCCTCAGAGCCGCTCGTTTATCACCTCCTCCGTGTGATGTGTGAGTCTTTTGTGATGCAGATTGCTTTCATTTCACATAATAACTGATTCATTAGTGTCATCCACACACACAAACGCCACTTAGGTCGCTCGTACTTCAGCGTCCCTGTTCTCGTGTTGTAGAGGAAGAAAGCAGCTGAGCAGCAGCAGTGTGGACGCCCACACGGCAACACATTCATCCGCAGATATTAAATCCACGGTGGAGGTGAAGAGGTGCTGATCAGGTCAGCAGCACAAAGAAGTCTTGGCCGCCTCCACATGTCCTGGTGTCTTCCTGTCTGTGCAGGTCAGCAGGGGTGATTCGAGGACACTGAGGGTTTTAGTTTACTTCTTGTTACACACAAAGTGAACCAGGCGTTAGATCCCCAAACACCAAGTCCACAAGTCCAGTTGATTATCGTCTTTGTATCTCTTTCAATTTGAGATATGGCACCTTAAATACGAAGTGATGTCAGGATGTCTAAATGCTCCAAGTAACATTGTTAAATCCTCTTGTGCTCAGAAAATACTGACTTTTTCTCCTGCGATGTAAACTCTGTTTTTAAAGGTGCTATAGAAATAAAGAACTCTGTCATGTAGACAATATGAACGAGTTCACCACTAATACTCACAGCATATCCTCAAAAAAAGCAGCAGAAAAGAGGCTCTTACATTAAACACATTACAGCTGCACTACAAACATTAGACCGTTGTACAAACTATTTAGGGAATTAAAAACAAAATATAAAATAGCCGTCTATTGTGTCTGGTAATCCAGACCTCTCGATCGATGCCCAGATCCATTCAGCATGATTAGTGTGTAATGACATAAAACAGGGAAGAGAAATGACTGTTCAGTCTGAATGTCAGGCTGCTGATGTGTGGTGGCGTGAATAGAAGGATGAAGGATGAAGAACTAAAATAACACCTGGACTGAAACTAAAAGTGTCTTCCTGCTTCCTGCAGCTCACCTCCTCACTTGCGCTGCTGCTTTCCTCCGTCTTGGCTGAACACAGATGATGTAGCGGAGTTGTTGTTGATGTTGTTGTTGTCGTCCTTGTCGCTCTGTTTGCAGTCAGAGAGGTGTTTCTGCTGGAGGTTGAAACTAACGTGGAGTTTGTCTTGAATTCAATAAAACATTCTGTGTAGTCACGGCTGATGCAGTCTGTTGATTTGATTCATGACATTTGAGGCAAACAGTAGAGCTGGAGAATGGAACCGAGTCTTTTATAGTGAGGCCGTCTCCAAATAAGTTCACACATTTCTGATTAATTATCTATTCCAGCATCAGCTGTTCAGGAGTCGCTTCAGCAGCTTATTAGATGTTATGGAGAGAAAGCTGACGGCCACAAGGGGGAAACAAAGTTCAATATTGTGGAAACCAAAAAGCTGTTGTTTTATTTCTCTGTATTCTAACAAGCTTTGCCTGATGTGACGATGGATACAAGATCAGTTTCTTTTACATTTGTACACTTTGCGTTATGATTGTAATCAGTGTTTTACAATGAGAAGTTCTGCTTTATTCATTATGATTTTTTATACGATTTTCTTGAAGATGTTTTATGCAAATCTTACAAATATTCTGATATGTTTGGCTGCTCAAGACAGATCTTAAAAAAACAAAAAACAAAACCAGCTGCAATAAGAGAAACATCATCATTCCGTCCCAACATGTAACACAAAGTGCTACTAGAGACAGAAAATAAACAACTCAGCTGCTGTTTCAGCTCAAACTGTTTTTAAATTGTCGAATGAACACTGAAGCTAAAATCTTCTACAAATCAAATCCAACTCAGTTTTAATCTAATTTTTCTTTTGTAATCTATTATTTTGAGGTCATCAGCACAATACTGTAAACAAACTCTTACAAAGTTGAGTAAAACTGCCAGAAGTGCAGGTTGAATTACAACTTAAACCAAAGTGATGAAAGTAGTCTCGACAAAATCATAGTTTTATTTCTCTACATTACAAAATAGCTCAAACTGTCCAACTTCTTCTTCGCCTGCTCAACACGAAGCTTCGCTGCAGTTCAGATTCACGCAGGACGGTCCTGATCAAGTGGTTGCCATGGGGACCAAAGATGTGTATAGAAGTGTCTAGGCGTCCTCGTCGTCACTTCCTGCCAGGCTGCTGTCTGTAGAGTCTGCGTCCGGTTCCGGTTCCTGTGTTTTTGTTTTTGGGGGCTGTTCGGGCTCCGTGGTGCTGGAGGCCTCTGTGGGTTCTGTGGTGGTGGTGCCGCTCTCTGCTGGCGTAGCGTTGTTGTCGTCGTTCTTCTTCTGCTGACTCTGATCGCCTCCCTCCAGGAAAGTAGACCAACCCTTCAGCCGCTCCTCCCGCTCGCGTGTCGTCTCCTCCACCTGCACAAACACAATTCACATGAAGAATGCAAAATCTCACCAGATGCAGAGTCGAAGTCAGTCGAGGAAAACAGCTCAAATGTAATGTTGAAACTGTAAGAGTGATGACCAACAAGCTGCAGCAGCCTGTTAGTATTATACAGCTACTACAAGGCACTTCTACACATTTTAAAAATATATTTAAATAGTAAAACTTGTGGCCATTTGTATTTTGCATTTTGTGTACCTGATAGTCTGTCGTTCCATCCCAAAGCACAGCAGTCAGCTGCCTCCCTCCAAACCAGCGACCATTGAATGACAGAATGCACGCATCGGCTTCCTCAGGCTCCTTGAATGCGATTGATGCCACGCCGTCCGGGTGTCTCTGCAGTGCAAACAATCACATACCAACAAATTAATGATGCTACTGACGTCAAATTCATATATTCTACTATAACTTTGAAAGAACACAAATGACTGAAACTCACATCGAAGAGGATGACCTTCTTGACGACGCCAAACTTCTCACACTCCGTCCGCAAGTCCTCACGATACTCGTTCAGCACCAGTGGGTCCTCCTGTGAAGAGACCACAGGGATTAATACCCTCAACAGAAAGTCTCCACGTGTGCATGTTTGTTTCTCTCCGCACCTCAAAGTCGCTGGGATGAAACATGTTCCTAATGATGACAACTTTTTCGTGCCTCTTCCTCACTTCTCCTTTCTTCTCTGGCCTCCAGTCCAACTGTCTACACAAACACAGACAGACAGGCACAGTCAGTAAGAACTAATGTGATGTGATAAAAATAAACAAATGCTTAATTGCTCATCGTCTCTTAATCCTCTGCAGCACTTTTAGTCGCTCCTGCATGCAGAGCGGGATTTGCAGGAGGTCAAATAAAAAGGACAGGAGGTAGAGTTTACTTCTGTTGCTGCTGCATCCTCTTCCTGTAATCTTTGTTCTTCTTCTTCTTCTTGCTGGCGTCGTACTGGCCCTTCAGCTCAAACCGGGCTGCTTCCACATGGAGTCTGTAACCTCTGACCTCTGATTCATCAATCAGACGTAGAGCCAGTGCCACCGACTCCTTCTGCAGAGAATCACACACACACAAACACACACACACTTGTGTTATGATTTTGACTGATGCTTTAAAGTTTACAGTTATGTTGTCTCTTTGAGAATGAGAACACTTTGTTTACAGAAACATCTATTTATGTTTATATCTATTTCATCTACAACTATTTTTACATCATGTGGACGATCATTGACACAGGAACATAAGGACGAAGGACAGACTAACCTTGAGATAGCAGCAGAGGCCATCTCCCTTCAGATTTCCCTCTTTGTCCTTGTAAAGTTTGACCTTGTACTCTTCAGTCATTGGGTCCCTCATCACGATGCCGCACTTGGACATCAACTCAGCAAACTCCTCAGAGCTGATGTCAGGAGGCAGGCCTGAGGACAGGTGACCAGGTGAGAGTGAGGGAGGATAAACAGAGTCACAGCTGTTTACTCAACAATGACAACATTTTTTTTAGCAAAACCAACCTGACACATAGACGTTTGTGTTCTTATTTTCGTCGATATCGAACCATCCTGCAGAGACAGAGAAGATTTTATCAAAGCATTTGTTAAACACAATCATGACTGTAGATCTGGAGGAAATACAATTATTGTATCTCTCCTCTATGGTTGCAGATTTCTCTTTACCTGGATCGCCTTTCCTCTTCTCCCCTTTCTGCTTGGCTTCTTTTGCTGCCGTCTCTTGCTGGTCTGGGTTTAGGTTCTGGGTGGCATCTCCTGGCTTCTCCTTTCCTGAAGGCTTGCCGTCTGGTTCTGAAGCTGCTGGTTCGGTGCTGCTCACTGCAGTGTTTTTAGCATCTGGGTCTCCTTCCTGAGTGAAGCCGTAGTTGGCCTGGTAGGCTGCAATGAAGTCTTCTGTTATCTAGAGAAATGAAGCAAAAAACTTAACATAAACAAAGAAAGTGACTGTGAACAATTCTGACTCTCATACAAGTTAAAATACACTGAACAGAAACAGTGTCTTTACATACAAAAAAAGAAGTGTGTATTCACTCGCAAATTCAAGCTGGTATGACGGAGACTTTGAATGTTTAAGGTAACACAATTTCGTACATTACAAAGTCAACTAAGCTGGCAGAGAGTGAGGCTTTACATGAGCAGTGTTGACACAACAAGGTCACAAGCATTTATACCAAGCATATAATACGTGTCAAAGATAAATATTAGCAAGCAAGTCTGATGTAGACAAAACAAGCTGAGAAGTTCATACTTTAGGGAACCAGGCCTTCTTCTCAGGGTCCCAATCATACACTGTCCCGTCCTCTGGGTCAGTGTAGGTGTTCGGGTCGGAGCCATCCTCATTTCTCTTGCCGTAGAGCTCCTGCATCCGCAGCTGCTCCATAAACTCCTTGTTTGAATCTGGTCCCCCGCTCATCTGCAACGAGAACGTGAAATGTCAAGTTACTCAGGTCAGCAAGCAATCACTGTTCTGCACGTACAAAGGAGCTGTATTATGCTTGAATGTGGTGAATCTTTTACATTCAAGTAGAGTTGATTAGGGCTGATATTCAGCATTTTTCAGATTATCGTTATCAATCATTTTTCTGTCAGACAACATAAACAATGTAAAAATGTGCCACTTTGGCTCTGGTGCAGCATCCTTTCACACAACGTTCCATTTGCAACACTATCTGATTGGTAACACATCACAATTAATAGTCTGTAAACAATAAAATAATATGAATCTGCACAGTGACTGCTTACTCTGGTTAATCAAATAAATACAGTGGAGAGGAAGTACGCAGTCGCAGAAGATTGTATCTGAGAACAGTATTTTTTTACTGCAAATGAACATCAGTCTCAAATATCTGTTTTCAGTCTCCTTGATCTCTAATAATGTGTTTCAATATCAGCTCTGACAAAGTCTTATCGGTCGACCCCTAATTTTGATTTTATATACTGCACTTATATAAAGCACTTTAGCGAACAGTTATATCTCGGTACTAACAGTCTCTGCCCTCATAAGGAGAATCAGCCAGTTGCTTTCATTCATCACACTGATTCTTCAGATCTGACAGCTTGACTCAATGTTAGCAGGTTTAGACATTATTAATATCTGCTGCCGTGTTTACACGACGACAGCTAAATTCACTGATGCACATAATAACATGTGATGGTCTCTGTGTGTGTGTGTATATATATATTTATTTATATATACTGTATGTCTACGCTTGAGAGCACCGCTCATACATTAGTTCGTGTTAGCCTACAAAGCTAGCTAGCGTTACCTTTTACAACGACAGTCCACGCAAACTCAAAACTGGTAAACAGGTAAGAATGTTGACAAAAAAGACTCTCTCCGTCTTCTAGTCCAACCCCAGAACCCACCAGGCCGCCGTGTTTTAGTTATTTTGTTAGTGTTTTAAATGAAATGTACTCTAAAGCCACCGTTAATCACGGCGCACTAACGTTTACTACCAGTCCGCGACGGAGCTTGAACGAACTACTTCCGGTGTCAGTTTCCGAATGCGCATGCGTGGTAACTGGGGACGTAGCGCTTGATTTGTATGTCAGCTTTCGCCGTGGCATCTGCCACGATGCGGCTACACGTTTTATCGTAACGAACGATCACTCCGCCCGCCAGTTTGGTAAAGACAGACAAGTTGACCGCACGTCTTGTAAGAAAACAAGCGCCGACAGCTCAGCTAGCTTAGCTCTCGATGAGGCTAACAGGTAAATAGCTAGTATTTACTTCGGTTTGGCATGGCGGAGGGTAGCGGTAACGTTAACGTCGGCCCGGCAACCCTTCCTCCCGGAGACCCGCAGCTTATCGCTATGATTGTGGAGCATCTGAAGAACCGGGGGCTTTTTGACGAGTTCCGCCGGGACTGTCTAGCCGATGTTGATACCAAGGTAACTAAGCTAATGCTAACTTGGCTACTTGTATCGTGTACTTTAGCAAACCAGACTAATATTAGCTAGGATTTGAATTATTGTTGTCGTTGGCTTCTTTTGCTAACTATTAACCCGTTGCCAATTAGGATATTTCCACTGTAGGCCAGTTGTTGCCTCGTTATACCTTCCTTGTTCCAGTATATTGTGCTTTTTGTTGCACACTGACCGTGTTTACATCGCTGTCATTGCTCAGCCTGCCTATCAGAACCTGCGACAGAAGGTTGACAACTTTGTGACGTCGCAGCTGAGCACTCAGGACTGGAACCCGTCCATCAACAAGAACCAGATGAGGAACGGACTGAGGCAAAGTGTTGTTCAGTGAGTGTGTTTGAGTTGTTCCACATCCTGTCAACTACTAATGATGGAGAATGTACAAATACTTCAGGATGAACATAAATATGTATTCGCTCGTTTGGAAACTGTATGCAGTAGGAATGAACAGTTAATGTTCACATAGCAGTCATTTGCTATGACATATATATAATAGAAATCCAGTCAGAGTGCCACATTGTTTCATTAAAGACGCTCCCCAGATGTCTAAATACAATCTGAGCACTCGAAGCAACACAATCAAGAACAAGGATGCTCAAAATGTATTTATCATACTGATTGCAGTGAAAAGTCCAGTGTGTGAGATTTCAGGGAATTTAGGAGGATCTGTTGACAGAAAATGGTATGTGACATTCTTTATTGTGTTTTCATTGCTGTAGAATGAGCCGTCTATAACTTTGGGGATCCCGCCATGTCGCAGTTACATTTTCTACAGTAGCCTAGAAAGGACAATCCAATCACTAGCTCTAGAAAAGTTTGCTCACATCTTTAGAGGACTCCACGTTGGTCAATTATTTTTTGTTCAAGCTAAAAATGTCTTGTTTTGTCAGGCTAGTAGTCCAAAGCTCAAAGATTTACAACTTACACATGTTTTTCGTTTAGATCGGGTATGCTGGAGTCTGGTGTGGACAGGATCATCACTCAGGTCGTGGACCCCAAGATGAACCACACTTTCCGACCACACATAGAAACTGCCATCCATGATTTCCTGTCAGGGGAAGACAGGAGAGAGGAGAACGCTTCGAGTTGTAACTCTGAACAGACAGAACCACAGGAGGCCCCGTCTGTGTCTGGGCCCAAAACCCCCTGAGGTTTGTTTCACAACTGAAGTACTGTTTAAAGTCAGACGGTTTAGGAATACAATAAAGAAATCTTTACTTTCACTCCCTCTGCAGATTCACCTGCTGGTACTTGCTGGTCTTCACATAATGTTGTATGACCGTGTTAGCCGTGTAAAAGGTGCAGCATCAGACAGGAGGAGGAGAGAGAAGAAGAGGAGGAGGAGGAGAGAGAAGAAGAGGAGGAGGAGGAGAGAAGAAGAGGAGGAGGAAGAGGGGAGGAGGTTATTTCCTGATATAACCCTGATTAACAGACAGCATGAGATGTTTGTCACCGCCCGTCTGTGCTGCACGAGGCTTCTCCTGGTGACTGGACAATGCAAAGTGGTGGACTGTCACAGCGCTGCCTTTTAGAAGAACATGGCACAAACCTGGATTATTATTTTTGAACACATTTTTCTTATTTTTTTTTCAACGTGTGATTTTTGACCGTCTTATGTTGAGCATATTGTGTAGTGCAGGATTCTCACTCAGATAGTTGTGTGTACAGATATTTTCTTCTAACAATATGTTAAACTTGTCTTCAGGGATTCAAAAGGTTGATTGATTTCCAGTTGGAGGATTAGAGGAAGAAGATCTTGCGGTTTTCATTGACTCACATGACGTATGAACGTGTTTCTGCTACGTCTTGAGAACTCTCCAATCAACTGCATTTTTGAAAAAAACCTGTATGTAAAAATATTTTGATTATCACTTCGAGGTCGTCATTTTTCATCACAGCAGGTTGGACTTCTTTTGGTGCATGAATATGTATGTAGTAATGATTGAACATCACACCTGCTTTACTAAACACAGTTGACATCACAACCCTCTTCTTTTTCTTGTTGCACTTCTATTTTTTTTTTTTAAAAAGCCATAAAAACATTTTTATGCTATGTTCATGTGAAGCCACCAGAAGTCGTCAGTCTCTGGAGGCTGGTTGGTTTATAATTTAATTACAAGATCAAAGGCAAAACTGATCGATTTATAGAAAATCCCCGTCACTGTCAGAGCCTCAATAAATCACAAATATACTGAGAATCCTGTCTGAGAGACTCTAACTCAGCCTAAACACTTCTAGCAGTCTCATCTTAAGAGTGATTTAGGAAACTTCTTAGGGAAACTGTGAGCAAAGACAAGACCAGAAAATGTTTTCTTAATGAGGAGGAGTGGTTGAGCCTGTTGCAGACTGTGATTGGTTCATTAAACAATAAAAATGGCGGATATGAGCAGAGAATGAACAGTGAAATTGATCCCAATCTAATCCTAGATTTTATTCTCTATTAAGACGTGGTGTAATATACTTATTTATGTAACAAACATCTCTGTTAAATCACTCTAAAGAAGCCCAAACAGTTTGAAAACAGGCCAACTTGTGTTTGATGAAGCTGATCGTTGTTTGCTCACATGATTTTACTCGCAGGTCATTTAAGGAGTCCGACTCTCTGTCTGGTACTTACAGATCACCTGAGGCGCTCTCTCAGGACCAAAAGGCTTTATGAATATCTTTTTTTCTTTACAAGGATCTGGTCTTATTTTTAAGAAAATATAATATAGTAATATGCTAATATAGTTGTCATAACACTCTTACTACGAGTACTTTCTGAGCACTGGGATGCTTCATGAATTCGGCAACAGTACGTGCCGTTATTCATCCTCGTGTGTGTCAGCGCAGGTTGTATAACTTCATTGATTGAAGAACTTGTTTTGGCAGGAGACGGATGAACACGTTATGTGTGTCAGAGTGTGTCTGTAAATCTGTTGATCTGTTTGAACTATACGTCTGCATGATGTCAGTAACAAGTGTTGCGCTGCACAAAGTGAATTGATGAATTAATTTAATAATCCTTAGTGCAAACATCAGTTAATACAATATCAAATGTTTTAATCTTTTAAGAAACAAGACATTATTATTAACAGATTAATTAACTTGCACAGACTTTTACATGTCTGTTTTCATTGTTTATCAGTTAATGTAATTCTTATGATCAGTTCAGCTAAATCACACAAAACATCCTATTTTCTTATCTAGATCTAATAGTTTCAAACATTATAATCTAGAGACGTCACCTTGAACTCTTACTGAGGAAATAATACTAAAATGATGCTGGAGGCAAATATGTCGAAACCTGCGTGAGGTTTTGTGAACTGTGAACCTTGATGTGCTTTAGGTTGAGCGTAGTGTACTGAACTGAACTGAACTGGTCAGAGTTTATAACCCCACAGGCTATGCTATACTTCCTCCACGGATCAATAATCACTCAGCAGATACTCGTGGATTTGATCTATACTCACACAGAGACACAGAAGCAGACATGTTCACAACACGGTCATGTGAGAGACAAGAGGGTCCTGCATGTGTGCTGTTTGCTCAGTGCTGTCCGTGTTTTAGTCTGCCATTTTAGACGTGTGTGTGTGTGTGTGTGTGTGTGTGTGTGTGTGTTCGATGTCGGGGTGAAGGGTCATTGTGTGGGTGGTCATCGGGTCTTATGTGTGAGGAAACTGTGGGATGTTGTTTTGAACACGACGAGACAGAACGAGCGGGAACAGTTGGAAAAAGTCCAAACATCAGCCCGCTGTAGGAGGGTGGCTTCCCCAACCGGGCCCCAGCATGGACACACACGCGTCAACACACCCTGTCTTTCTACCTTGAACTCTCAGCATAACACACACACACACACACACACACACACATATACACACACACACACACACACACACACACACACACTTGTCTCAGTGAAGGCCTCTTGGATGCAGAGTAGATAATTTAATGGAGGGAGAGGTTTGAGGTGTTTGTTTGACCTGTGTGGAGACACTGCTGTCATGGTGTCACATGAGCGTAGACGGCGGTCCCTTTGACAGTGCTGAGGGTCAGAGGTCATGGCCGCCAGGAGGCAAAACACACGACCACAACAAGTGGGCTGCGAGATCTGAATGTATCGTGATGACAAAAACAAAACTGAACTCGCCTCATGACCTCTGATATCAAAGTACTCAAAGTACAGAGTAGTTATTTTTGGTTTTGCATCCTCTGCTATTTTACACAAAAACATTGACTGACCTGTCTTGGTTTCTACTGTAGGTTTCACTGCTGTTTACCTGACAGAGGTTTTTGCCTTTGCCTCAGTACAGTGGAGGTGAATTTGGGTGAACTGATCCTTTAGATGAAAGATGAGCGATCAGGTGTTTCTCATGTCAGTGACATGTTTTAAAGGATCATGACCACACATTAACAGTCAGGTTACAGTCATTTTGTTTTGTCGCAGGCATTTTCAACTGGAAGTAGGCTCGATTCAAAGACATGTGTCATTAGTGGCATTTCATATAAAGTCATTCTTTACAGATCATTTATATAAGTGATTCATAAGAATACATGTGTGTTACGATAGCTTGTGAAAGATCTGATTCTTTTTTAAGAATTTAACCTTCTGATGGTAACTGTGTGAAAATTTACAAATCCAGTACACAGTAACTGATATGTGTTACTTCTTTGGAGAACAAAGTGGAAAAAGTCACCAGACTTCCTTTTAAAAAAGCTCAATTGTGAGTCTTGTTGTGTTGAGAAACTGTATAAACCTTGAGAAACGCTGTGTACAAAAAAATCTGAACTATTTAAGACTTCTTGTTCATTCAGCAGACGTTATACATGGAGATATTAATTTGTTTTTGTAAAATCATTTGCATTACTCTCAATTCCTTCAGTCCTTTTTATCAGCCACACTCTAAGGATGGCGATGCTTGCTGGTCGGTCCACCCCCGTGAATATTTCTACATATATCGCCTCCTCTGTTGCACCAAGTTCTGTATGGTAGATAAAACATGAGAAGGGGCCGTCTGGAGAACCGTGATGCAGTGTTATATACATTTGGCCTCCCCGAGTTTCTGAAGCTGGGGTTCTCAAACCTTTTCTGGCATGCCCTTCCTGCAGAAGCTGAGAGTTGTCTACATTCTTTTTTTAAGCGGTATGTGGTGGAGCACCAGTGGACAGAAAGGGCGCTGAAACAGCAGCCTAGTGGTCTCTTCATCATGTTTCGTCCACTAGAAGGTCATGATAGACGGGACTTTATCACGTTCAATCTGCCAAGAGGACACTTTGATCCACCCCACATTTTTATCACCCAGTAATGATGATATATTTGAGAAGCAACCAATAAAAAAGGTCCTTATTGATTTTTAGTGACATAAAAGTCTGCATGAGAGCATCAGTAAACTCTTATTTGTTCATTGTCCCAACAGAAATCCATCCATCCATCCATCCATCCATCGTCAACCGCTTATCTAAAATCGGGTCGCGGGGGCAGCAGCTTCAGTAGCGAGCCCCAGACTTCCCTTTCCCCGGCCACA
>CAEMYA010000486.1:995292-1008243 GCA_903131615.1 Diplodus sargus | reverse complement strand
CTGTCAGTATGATGTTCTTTTTCTGAAATGCTGTTAGTTTTATGCCAGGTGTAACAGGTCTCCTTTGTATTGTTGAATCATTCAAGATGTGGTCTTGGGGTAATTTTGGTAGGCCGGCCACTCCTGGGAAGGTTCACCACTCTTCCGTGTTTTCTCCATTTGTGGATTATGGCTGTCACTGTGTTTCCCTGGAGTCCCAAAGCCTTAGAAATGGCTTTGTAACCCTTTTCAGACTTACAGATGTCACTGACTCTGTTTCTCATCTGTTCTTGAATTTCTTTGGATCGGGGCATGATGTGTTGCTTTTTGAGATATTTTGGCTTACTTCATGTTGTCAGAGAGGTTCTATTTAAGTGATTTCTTGATTCTATAGGTCTGGCAGTAATCAGGCCTGGGTGGAGCTAGTGAAATTGGACTCAGCTTTCCAAAAACTGCAGTAAATCACAGTTAATTCATGATTTAACAAAGGGGGGCAATTACTTTTTCACATAGGGTCTGTTTGGCTTTGATAGCTTTTTTCTCTTAATAAATGAAATCATTATGTAAAAACTGCATTTTGTATCTTCTTAACCCTCTGGAGTCTGGTGTATAATTGGCCGTTTTTGACTATTTTTGATTTTTTAAATTATATTTCACCTTAAAAACTATTTATCTTGCCTTGTTTGGTGTCATTATTTTCAGCACAACCTCACATGTGTGACTGTACAATTATTTTTTTATTTTGACATATTGTATTAACACAATTGACAAAAAAACATAAAATCCGAGTAAGAAAAAGTTAGATTTTTTACTGTAAAAACCACAAATATGATGAACGAAACATTTGTATTACTTATAATGCAAATATAAATGTTGTTTAATAAATGTGTGCATAAGTTTTTGAAATTTACAAAGTTATATGTAACTATTTACATTTAAATGCAGGCAATGCCTCAGAGTCAGGGCTCCTCAGCTGAATGAAGAGCTGCACTGGCTGCTCCATATTGAGCTTCTCCTCATCGTTTAGACTCATTAGATAAAAAAACGACTCCATTAAGCACTAAACACACTTCACTAAACACTACAGAACACACTAACTTTGCTCTCCAAACACGCTATATGTCACAAATCCAAAGCCGTTTCGCTGCTACGTCAGCAGAAATTGGTCACGTGATTTCGACGCGCCGGCGCGTCAATCGACTCACACACACAATGTGTTTGATGAACTGAAACATTTAAGTGTGACAAAAAGGGGCAAGTACTTTTTCACAGCACTGTGTGTATATATATATATATATATATATATATATATATATATATATATATATATAAATCACACACAAAACATAAACAGACAATGAACAAGAAAACCAAACTGAACTAGGTGTGCAGACCAAGGCTGCTGTTTTCAATATAAAATGGTTCTTTGTTCGCACATGTTTGGATTTTATTCCCCTCTCTGCTTTCCACTGAATTCTCTTGACTCTTTCTTCACTGCAGACTGTTTACCGAAGGCAAAATGCCAAAGAAAAAAAAACATGCAGGAGTGGACCCTCTACTCCCCACCACTGCTCCCACCGCCATTCAGAACAAACAAAAAATGTTCACCGTCCAGAGAGAAAGCTGGAACCCACCCCCCCCGGCTCCTTTCTCCTCTCCCATCCCTGTGGTGTCTTGGTACAAAAAAGCTTCACAGACTGCACAGGTCTGGAAACATGAATATAACTCACTCACACCACTTCACAGGATTTCTGGAGATTTTAACTCAAACAATTTTTTCAAACAGTTGCCAGCTGCTGCCACGTGGAGCTGCTAATGTGCTTAGCTGCCAAGTGTAGTGTAAGATTTGATTTTTAAAAGAGCATTGGCAAGTTTTCTTATCTCATATACAGAACGATCTGTACATCATCAGTAGTGTAGAAGCCACATTACTTCTGTTTTCCTCTGAAGGGGCATTTGAGGAGGTGTTCGCGTTTGTGTATGTATTGAATCAGATTTGTGTTATTATAATCAACATCAACATTTCAAATATCAAACAGAAAATAAGAAATGTTAAAGGTCCCATAGTTAAGTTAGTTAAGGTCCCTGAGCCTGCCAACTCCCAGATGAGGAGAGCAAACGATTCTTGCATGGTCTCTGCAGCCCACCCACTGGTAAAACGGCGCTCCTACAGGCTGTTCAGATTCAGCTCCTTTCGTTACGTAACGAGAGGAGTCATTTTAATAGGCCGACCTCCTCTGCGCAATGATAGGAGATATCCAAGAGGGGGACGTTCATCCCCGAGGTGAAGTTCGGTGTGTCCAGCTGTAAGATAGCAGTGTTTTGCAATGTCGTTGCTCCAAGTTAGACGCGCAAATTGCTCTGTTGTTGGTTGTAAAAATCAACATCAGTGCCTATATTCTGTCCCAGCTACAGAACAACAGAAGAGACAGTGGTTGTGTTTCATTTTTAACGAAAACGTTTCGGCTGCAGTTCGTGTACGTTTGTGTGTGTGTGTGTGTGTGTGTGTGTGTGTGCTAACCGCTTCACATCGGACTGCTTCAGTAACGAGGGTCTGTACAAAGCTGGCTTTGCCTCGACACTGACCCTCATAAAAGTATCACTCCCAACCATACCGGACCCAGCAACTGTACCCGAGCCACAGGTAAGTGACGCCACGTTTTGATGTTGCGTACGAGTATGGTGAAGGAGAGTAGTGTTAGTCAGCTGGAAATTTGCTAACTAGTTAGCTCCGTTTCGGTTCGCTATGCAATGGCGTTTGAGGCGAGTTTAATGTTAAAAATATTATGATGGAGCTTGGTTGTCACAGTAAAAAGTCGGAAACGTGCAGACTGGAGACAGAGAAGATGCGAACACTGTCCAAGAGTTTGGAGACTGTGTTAGAGATAAACACAGCTTTCGCTAGCTGTTAGCCTGTCTGTATTTCTTGAGGAGCCTCTCCTACTGGGTCCGATTCTGGGTCAAACTGGTTCAGTTGAACGACGGCATCTCCGCGAGTCATAGCGATTCATCCACCGTAAAACATTAGCGCATGCTACTGCTAGCGTAATTGGCATCCTCTCCCTGAGAGGGACGTGTAGCAGGCAAGGCAGGCGTTCACAGACGGAGCTCATTAGCATTTAAAGGTACAGGCACAGAAACAGCCTGCTCTCAGTAGAGCTCACTTGAGCGACTTTTAGACAGCTGAAATTCAGGACCACAGATGGGTTTAGAGCAATGCATTGCAGTGTTGTTGGACCTCTGACAGCTGTGTGAAACTGATGAAAAACAGTATAATATGGGACCTTTAAAAGTTAAATCTATAACTACTTATATGTCTTACCGTTTGCTTGTTTGACGATCTTCTTTTGTTTCCTTCTGCTTCTTCCTCGCCGATAACGCCTTACTCTCAATTCTCAGACACACTTGAGTAATGAATGTTTGAGTGATAGTAACCAATTATAAACACATTGATCCAAAAGTGTTTTCAGTGTGTAGAGCATGAACAAAATATTTTCTAACACTCTGCAACTCATTTAAAGTATGTACATATTAGCTTTTGAGATATGCTCATTTTTATGAGCGGAGTAACAAAGCATTTTTGTGTTTTTATCTGCAATAGATATATTTCTCCAGCACTCACTTGGGTTTTCTTGCTTACTGTGTGATGGATTATCTTCAAATGCTCAATATGCTCAAAACTACAACACACATGAGAATCAAAACTGAAAAACTCTTCTTACAATTACAGAATACACTTTGATCACAAGTAGAAAATACAACAAAAGCGAGAGAAGCTTTGGTCTTCTGTGGCTAACGATAATCAGCAACCAACTCATCCTCCCTTCTCCAAATCTTTTTTTTTTAGATAACCACAAAAGTAAGGAGGAAGCAAACTGAGCTGACGTTTGTGAGGTGACCTTATGCCAACTCATCTTGATGAATCGTTAGCTAACTGTCCTACATTACCAAGGCAGTAAGCTAGTATTTTGCTTACATCAGCTAACCTAAGATGTCCCTATATACAATGTGATGTGTCCATAAAGATCTGGGCATCTATGTAACGTGACTTCACCTCTTAATGTTACCTTTGAACAAACTTAGGAGTCTTTGCTGTTGATGTTCAGCTGATGACGAGGTATACCACGCAGACTGATCCACTCTTTACATCTGACAAAATGTGTCTTCGGTTTTGGGGACGGAGCAAACATTAACGCCTTCCACAAGAAAAGGTCCCTCAGCAACATCTTTTAACCATCTTCTTAACTTGTTTTACTTTTAACTTAGAAGAAACCGTAGCACATATAGGTTTAACAGAAAACAGGAGCAGGAAAGTAGACTGTGGTTCATCTTGGTAACAAGCCGTTTAACTGTTATTGGAGCACAGCCCTAAATGGGCGGGACATAGGGTAGATTGAGGGCTGTTTGTGGGTTAATCAGTGAGTTAACAAGCCAGGCAGGATCGGCCTGCTAACTTCAGGTATATTTAACATTTGCTGTCTCAGTTCATTGTTCTCTTCCCAAGACATTGTTAATCATTATTAATCTTGTTCCAGAAATGTTTGCGGGTGGGTAGTGAATGCACGGTGCTGTTGTTTTGGGGCGTCCATGCCCAATGACTTCCGGGTCACTGAGCTGTCACTCACTTTGTCGCGTTGTTCGCAAGTCTAACTTTTGAAATGGCATTTCTCTTTTGCTCCAGTCAGTTGTATTTTCTATCAACTTTGTTATTTGATATCTAACATGTTTTAATTGATTAGAATGGCACATATCTGATATCACACGTGTGTGCCTGAGGCCTCCGCAATTGGCATTCAAACCCACATGCAGTCATTCTGTCTCACTGATTGACCCTGTTGTCTAAATGAGGAGCAGTTAATTACCTCCTCACAGCAGCCCTGTTCACCATGCAGCCTACCCACCAAGACCACAGAACAGAGCACAACACGACACCTCTGGTTAACAAATTAGACACAGAGGCAAAGAGGTGGGGAGACGCCGAAACAGTCAAACAATGTTGGGGAGCAAATGACAGGAAGGACAGAAGGGGAAATGGAGGGATGAGATTAGAGAACTAGATGCTGCTAGCTAGCAAATGGGTGTTAAAGAGAGATGTAAAAAAAAAAAAAAAGAAGAAGAAAGGAAACCACAGACGATGGTGAATAAAAACAGATGACAGCGAGAGGTTAAATGAAATGAGATGGGGGACCCTGGTACAAATGATAGATGGGGAGGAAAACAGAAAAGAGAGAGAGGTGAGGAGAAAACCAAACTGACATCGAAACCACAGGAAGCTGCTTTAACAAATGGAGCTGTGCAGCAGCCTTACCAGCACTGTGCTGTGATACGGCCCATTTTTCATTAGTGCTGTGATTTATCAACACAGTTCTGAAAGGAGCGTCACGGGGGCTTTTGATTAAGGCCATTAGATATCAGACATTAGCAGTGAGATTACTCACACTGCTGGGGTGCGTTTGATTTTTATACCAGGGCTTGCCCAGGGGCAGCCTCTGTGCCCTGCTGACTGCTCTCTTTGAAGCAGCTCTTGACAATGATCGGGTCTCCCCACTGGCTCAGCAGCTTTAAGGACTGTGCCATAGGTTAAGTACGCTACGCTGAATTTGACCTTTGTCATGCCTTTCGTACTTTTTTCTCTTTCTCCGTCTTTATATCCCATCTATCACTCGCCGTCTTCTTCCGTTTGCTTTGCACACGCTCAGAGGACAGCATGGATCCTTTGAAAATACAGCTGTGAATGTGTGAACACATGGATTCTGTTTGAATCAGAACATATTTTTTGTATTGTATTTATATGTTAAGCAAAAATAAAACTGCACAAATCAATATTGTAATACATGCAATGGCTCAGATGATCATGTACACTGCAAAACTGCTGCTTCGAACCCACAGAGAATTATCATCTATGAGTATGAAGGTATATGAATGTCATGACTGTGTACTGTATGTGAGCATAGCATGTACACATATGAATGTGACAGTATTAGTGTAAATCTGCATGTTGGACCAAAAGTTGACTCCAGAACATGGCGGTAAGAGGAAAAGGAAATTCCTCATGAACCAGTATGGGCAATCATGAAGAGTGGGCACTAGTGACTTTGTTTGCTAAATTTACACATTCATTATTTATTTCAATGTGGTTTGGTGTTGGTGTTTTATCAGGTTTTGGGATGTACTGAAGTAACGACAGACAGACTGATGGACCAATGTTACAGTGCTTGTGGACCCAGAAGAAGAAGAGGCCCTCTCTCCATTGACCCCTTCAACCTCGCAGCATTTACATCATGGAGGAGGACATAACATCAGTATGATGTTGTCGAATAAATCTCAATGACTGGATTGGCCCATCTCAGATGGTGTTATGGCAGGGCTGTTGGTTCCATTTTGATTGTCTGTTGTTATAATTAAGTTTTAAACATGTTATTTCTGTTCTGAAACCAGTTTACAGAAATACTTTGGATACTGTTGCAAAAGGAAAGGGAGGACCTGAAGCTGTTCTGGACTGCAGCTTCCAGTCTGATGGAGATATGGATGAGTTGGAGGCCAAAGCATGGTGGACCATGTTCAGTACATCCATTAACTCAACATGCTGGAACCAGGTCCAACAAATCTCTGTTTGTACAGTATGTGGTTGAAAAGTGTTGGTAGTCCTATCTTAAGTGGTGGTGGCTGGTACTTGGTTTGTTTTTTGGATCCAACACACTCCAGACACAAAACATTATGCTGGTAAATGTCCCAAAGGTGCCAAGAACAAAGGATATTCAATACACCAAATTCTGTACGAAAATAAATCAGCAGTTATTCTGCAGAGTAAAAAATGTACACAGTCGTGTTACACTACCCACCATTGCTGTATATGAACTTTATGTGTATCTGATCTATTTTCTAATAAGAATTTCTTGCACGGCTGCTGTATTGACTGCATTAGTTTTTACTCTGTGTGCGTGCAGGGTGGTAGCGTTGCCTCAGCACTTTACAATAAACACGGTTAAATAGGCTTTATAAAATGTACTGTGTTTTTTCCGCTTCTGAGTTTTTGAATTCAAGCACAATGTGTGTCCTTAAGCTGCTTCATTTGACTTAAACTGCCTTTTCTAAAGGTTTCACTTGACAGCGCTGCAATTAAACCATAATGGTAGCTGAGAGGTTACTGTAACAATGAGGTGTCTTATACTAAAGGCAGTGGCCTGTATGGACATGCCGTCATTTACGCTTTAACACGGGACATTTGTGTGGCACCAGGGTTGGACTGCAGACAGCAGCTTCTGTGAGAACTCTGATCATGGTAATCCTGAGACTTTAGGATGTTCATTTACAAAGTAAGTTGTATTTTACAGATGTCAAAATGACCACAAGATAGACTGTGTTCATTTCTGAGCTTAAGACAAGCCGGTAAGCTGTGTTTTTAATAACATAGCATGAAAGAGTAATAGCACCGCAACATTCGAGGCAAGATTCTACAAAAATAGAAAATAGAAAATAGAAAATACAGAATTCATAGTGGAAAAGTGTCTGTCATCCTGTCTGTCCTACAGACTCTTTGTCACATTTCTGCCCGAAAAACAGTGTCTGTCCCCGGAAGCAGAGCCAGGCAGCTCCGGCAGTTGAATGACATTGATTATGTCACACAAGTCAGAGCAACAAACTCTAAATCACCATGTCTTCGTCTCCTTCCACTACTGTGTTGTGTTGTTACTGTCTCGTGCAACTTGTATTGAAAAAAAAATCACTGATGGACTTCAGTGAACTTTCTACCAGAAAAAAGCATCCCTCTCGAGAGTGAAAGAGCCAGACAGTGTCCGGCGTTTACTGGTGGTGATCATGTAATTATGTAATTTAGAGAGAAAAACGTTACTTTGTCACTTTCCAGGATGCACGTTGGGTTAGTATCTCAATCACAATACATCATGACAGCATATGTATGATTATAAACAGTGGGCGGATTCATGTGTACCAGGCGGAAACACTTTCTAAAAAACACAGAGATCTCAACGTCAGTATGTGTGGCTCACGCGTCTTTTGGTTTCACAGCGCCAACGTGCTGTATGAAATGACACACTGGGGCGGCTTCATGCTGGCGCTGTTTGGTTCAGTGTGAGCAAACAATGTCACACGGTGGTGAGGTTTTGTCTTGTGTTTTTGTCTCGTGAACTTCCTGTTTTATTTTGAAAGTATTAATCTCCTCTCGTTTCAGGTCACTTGCCCTTCCTCATGTGTTCCCAGTCCGATGTCTCCCCTGATCCCTGATTGTTTCCACCTGTTCCCCATTACCCGTGTGTGTGTATTTAAGTCAGTGTCTCCCTTTGTCTTGTGCCTAAGTGTTTCGTTCTGCCGTGCACCCAAGCCCTTTGTCCTTGCCACAGTCTAAGTATTTGAATTCATATTGGTTTTTCTTTCTGTTTATTCATAGCCTCAAGAAGAGTGAATTTTTGTTTGTTAACTTTTTCAAGTGTAGTTTAGTCTCGCTGTTTCATAGCCTTGTTCCTCTGTTTTTTGAGTGATTTTCTGTTGTACCTTTTTACTGAGTATTTTCAGTGCAGTTTATTGCAGCCTTTTATTATGCCTTGTAGAGAGTGATTTTGTTTTCTCCAGTTTGGAGTTCCCGCCGTTGGTGTGGTTTTTTCGTTTGTGAGTGTTTCCTTATGTAGATAGAATACTATCAGGTTATCTTGTTTCACAGCCTATTTGTTTGTCACTCCTTTTTGACGCTGGGATTTCCAGAATAAAAGCCTGTGAATCATTACCTGCTCTGCATCTGAGTCCTCTTTCTAGCCCAGGTCTGACAAACAAAGGCTGCGTAAAGGCAAGCATTTGTCGAGTCTCCCTGTGAAAAGGGCTAATGACTTATGTATATGTGTATGCAGACAAAAATGGCAGACGTTTAACACCTGGATTTTTTTGCTCTTACAGATCATCAGTCTTTTCAACAAATACTGTTGAAATAACTGATCAATTATCTTAAGGCGATTGCTGCAGTAATGAAAACTGAAGAGGAATTTCATAGCGGAGAAGAACGTCTCTTTGGCATGAAACACATTATTAACCAAAGAGTTTGTTTGCATCCACTCAGTCCAAAGGAGGAGCTAGGACGTTTGTTTGGGCCTTCTGGCTGACTGCAGTAACTCTTCACTTTGAAAAGAAAATTCATACGTGTTGCTGTCGTTTCCTGTCGTGGTGAGACAGCTGTTCTGCTGACTAATAATTACTGCACTCGGCAATTTGCTCGCCAGCAGTTTGTGTACCGCGTTGGTACACCAAAATAAATCACATCAGAACAGTCCAGTCTATTATTTCGTTTATGCATGGTTGCTAGGATATTAAAGTTCAAAATAGAGTGTTTCGGCACCGTTCCGTGTTTCGTGTAAAAACAGGCAGCAGCCAAGAACGTGGACTGTACATCATGCCTCAGACTCTAAATCACAGTAACTGATGCCAACACCAGCGATTTAGCAGCCATTAGCGCTTACTTAAGCAACAAAACTACCTGTCCACCGCGGAACTCCATAAATAGCCTAAGTACTGAGGCAACTATCTTAGTTTTTGGAGGCCATGCACGGCCCTGTCCTGGAGGTGTTCATTGAGAAGCTGCTGGTTATCAGTACATTTATTACTTTAGCAAGAAATGAAGCTGTCTGACCAGAGTTTCTCAAAGCAGAGTCGCCCAAAGGCTTCAGAGGGTAGACAAGGAAATATTTACAAAACAGCTGTCTTTATGCCACTGTCTGGCCTGTTGCTGGTATACTGTAGGTGAGACGCAGAACAAGTTGTAGGTGAAAAAAACACTTTATCAACCAACTTTATGGGAACTTTAAACTTTTAAGAAGACTGCACAAAACTCAATGCGACGACGAAGCTGGTCAACATGCATGTGAGCCGCATGAGTTCAGCAACACAGCATCCACAAGCTGCACAAGCAGGATATGTGTTCCACCCGTTAAAATGCATTCTAACCTATTGCAAGCACTCGATTTGTTTTAGGGGAGAGATGGATCCTGGTCGAGCATGTAGGAGGAGGACTCAATCACCTGATCACCTTTATGATGACTGCTGATATTGACGCTACGTGTAATCAGGCATATCAAATAAAGAGTGGAAAACAATGTACCGGCAAGCAGAAAAAGGGTGCAGAGCATCTACATTTACATTTGGCTGATGCTTTTGTCCAAAGGTCCGTCGGTCGGAGATTTTTTCCACCACTGAAGCGCCAGAACAACGAAGAGTCGGGATTTTGCTGAGTGACCTTTGTTTGCAAGAGCGAATTGCAGTAGTCCAGGCAGGAGATGACCAGCGCTCGGATCAGAGGTTGCGTTGCGTTGCGTCCTTTATGAAGAAAGATTGGATCCTGCGGGCGTTGTAGAGGGCTAGCTCTCTGTGAAATCTCCACATAATGACCTGCTCTATCCACACATCAGTCAGACTTTGTACTAGGAAGGTAAAAGATGGATGTCTGTTTAATTTCCGATGCAACTGTATTCACATACCTCCAGGTAACAGAGCAGAAGTGGGTGTGTGAAAGGGGGCTGATGTGAAGTAGGAATGACAAGTTGAGTTAAAATGGGAGTTTTGTTGGAAATTGTCATTTTCTGCATTTAAATGTTTTCCGCTGCCAATGGAACAGTATAATTGTATATGGCTTGTTACTTGATACTACAACATGTACACAAAATAATCAAATAATGGAACATGATTTTTATCTTTAAAAAATGTCCCTCCAGTGGAAACGTTTCTTCACTTCATCACCTTCCTCACCTCACCATCTTTTCATTCTGCGCCTGCATGGATACTTACCCCGCATCCATACAGATAAAACAGAGCAGCTTTTATTTTGCTCACTGATCACACCATAACAGACATCTCGAATCTTTCATCAGCAGTGGGTTTGATAACCACTATCTTCCCAAGAGGCGGACAGAGCTGTTGCCATAACGATAACCCTATAATAAACAGAATGATGGAGCCCGAACTCCAGCCAACACTGTCCTGCAAATGTGGCACGACTAAGAGTTGGCCGACGCATCGTGGTTATCAGAGGAGAGACTATTAGCGAACATCTCTCACCCACTTTACTTTTCTCTTCCTCTTCAGCCCTAACAATCACGATTTCTCTCTCACAACCAGCCGGGGCAATATTATTTTTCTCCTCTCGCAAACAGCCTGCCTCTCCCCCACACTCCGTCCTGCTTTGCCTCTAATTCAATTACTCCTTTGTCTTATCTGGCTCTTCACTGCTCTCTCCAGCTAATCTGATTATAAAGGAGAGCTGGCAATTAAAACACAGATATGAGAGAGATCTATCCTTCATGCTCGCTGCTTTAATGAGATCCAGCTTGTTGCCTCTCATACAGCTAAAGTTCAATTAGGTGACACACTTGAGTGAGGAGGACGGTCTCCTTGCGGAGTGTACAGAATGTCAGCCTCTCCAGGATTCCACTTAGTGGATTCTGCACATCTGGGCTGGCAGACAGAAGCACTGACTAGACAGACAGTTTGAGAATTGAGGAGTTTTGCGTCAAACAGACTTATTTTGCTCCTTTTTTGTGCCAAAAAGTGAACTTCTCGCTTCTCTTTATGACAAGGCTTGTATTTATGTAATTGAAAAACGCTGATTTCATTCATGCTGCAAAATCAGGGTCGGGTTTCTTTGCATACTCACGACACTACCACGATAAAAACAGAGAGCGTCTCTCTCTGACCTGTTTCTGCCTTTGTTGCTGACTCCCTTTCTGATTGCGTTTTGTAATAACAAATAATTGTAATTTGAAAACCGACGACTCTCTCTGATGGTTAATATTCCAACCCTACCCTCTTATTAATTGAGAGCAATTAAGCTGAGTCATGCTGCCTACTGTTCTGGTGAATTAGCCACTGGGCTGGAAACAGATTGGAGGACTTTGCACCAAGCACAAGAACACTCATGGAGACCTGAGTGCAGCTCTGTGAATGTGTGTGTGTGTGTGTGTGTGTGTGTTTGTGTGTGTGTGTAAGGCTAATATATTCAAACAACTAAAAAAGAAAAGCACTCAGGTTCAGTCTCATTATGCTAATTAAGTAGCAGCAGTATCCTTGCTGTGTGTTAGATTCGAGTGGTAGGTTTGTTTTTTTTCAGGTCTTGATACAATAAACTTCTCTCAAGCCATATGTACTTTAAAGGAGTTTTTACCTAAGCCACGTGGCTGTTTGTTTGTTGGTTGGTTTGTCAGTCACTCAGTTTGCCTTTAGTTATATATGATTATTAATGATTAATGATACTCATCTATATGAAGACACTGATCACGTTAATTATTTCTCACAATAATTATCAACAATGAATTGACAAGGCGGGAAACAGATAATATCAATATTCAATTTTCATTTTTAGAACAGGCCCGAGGGCTACTCGTGTGGACCTTGGGGGCTACCTGGTGCCCGTGGGCACCGTGTTGGTGACCCCTGGTGTACGCCATTCTGCTTGATGACTGTTGACAGCAGTAATGCTCCAGCAAAGGTGGTGAGGAAGAAGTCTGCTGATAAGTAAACATGGATGGGCATTTTTTCAGAAATGCTACTGCAAATACTTCTTGAGGAGGGAAAGCCTCTTTGTTGTATCATATTGTATGGCATATTATGTTTTATTCTGTATCCTATAAACATACTGATGTTATAACATCACTGTATGATTGTGTCCTGTTCTCAAAATGTCAAATCAACACCTAAATTAATGGATTTTGTAGAAATTCTTCATCTATTTTAAGTTATTGTCAGATGTGAAATTGCTAGCAGATGATATGTCTTAACTACAAATTTTCTCTTAGAATAGAATCCTAGAATCCATCCAGATGTTTTGCAATCACTTATCCTGTGTGAGGTCAAGGAGGGCTGGGGATGATCCCAGCTGAGATGAACTCACACAATTCACATTCACACCAAATGACCTAACCTGAACGTCTTTGAATTGTGGGAGCTGGAATTGACTCAGGCAGACGTGGGGGGGGGGGG
>CAEMYA010000486.1:977815-988161 GCA_903131615.1 Diplodus sargus | reverse complement strand
ATATATATATATATATATATATATAAAAACCAGAGATTCTATGAAGCTAGAACAGTCTCAATATTACTCACAAATAAATGCAGAGGGATTTGTATCTGCAAAACTGGATCCGTATCTGTGCCTCTAATTTACAACTTGTATATCATCATTTGTTCATCAACAACTGCGCAGGTGACTCGTAAACTGTCACTTGATTCGTGTCTCAGATAGAAGGATTTGTATCTGTAAATTTGAATCTGTATCTGTGCCATCTAACTTGTATATCATCATTTGCATATTAATTTAGTATTTTTCAGTGGAAATATTTGCGAATCTTCATCTTTTGCTGTGGATCTTTTTGAGAATTTTTTCGTGCCGTTTTGTGTCACACAATTAACAACTTGTGTGTGTCTTCCGGTAGATGGTGCTAATGCAACATTGATAGACGCTGTTATACTAAACAGAAGAAGACCAAACTAGTGCCGCCACTGGTTGCCTGCTTGATGAAGTAAATGGTAAATGACCAGCCGCACGTTGTTTTCTAGCGCGCAAATCTACCAACATTTACGGTAATCGTAATGAAGCCGCTCTGAAGAGCTGCTGGTAGAGCTGCTGGTAGTGACTGTGTCAGACCTGCGAAACATACGAGACTTTTACAGTCATTATTGTTGGTAATAAACTGAAGGTATCACAAAGGTATGCATCCGGATTTCAAAGTAAAGGACAACGTGAGGGAAAAAAATTAAGTTTCCATAAATAGTTCAAGATTCATATACTGCTGGATTTAGTAGTTCCTAGACTACCTGCATGCATAATATGAAGTATATTTACTGTGTACTTTTTAAATAATCCTGTCAAAATCCTGAAGACAGAACAACAATAAGTCTTTTCGCCAAATTTGATGTAGAAATTTACTTGTAACTCAGTATCATTAGACTTTGGTATTGCTCCCTTTTTGTTAAAGGGATAGTTCGGGTTTTTTTATATGAATCTGTATGGCATCCCCGTCAGCAGTGTCGTGCATCAACACTGACTTACCCCCGACAGTGTCCTGTGCGGCGAGTTCTTGCCCGGCTTTGGTGCTGACGAAAGTAGTCCGGCTAGTTGTCTGGGGTCACGAAAATAAAGCCTTTTTTCTTCTCAAAACAAATGTGTTCAAAAGAGTGATTAATTTGCATCACAAAACCGTTGTTCACGAAAAAATCAGACCTCATAATTGCTTGGTGCTATTTTCTCTGGATTCATATCACTGCGCGCTGCCCACAGCTGACAGCCGCGCACGAATCCAACACTTTTTTCAGTTGTTTGGCAGTGATTTACGTGCTCGGACCAACGACCACAGCGACGCAAGAGAGCTAACGTGAGAGCTAGCTAGCGATAAGTTTATAAGCTGTGGCATGATGCGATCCCATTCATGGCAGCAGTAGCACTCCACCCCTGTGGGCATTATTTGACACTTAAAACAAGTGCACCACCACCTGTCTGTCAACCGGTCTCTCACGGCTCCAGCTTCAACCTGTACCACTTCCCTGTCCCTCCTGTCTCTCTCCGCCCGTTCTAACTCCATCTGGCGAATTTCGGCATCAGTGTATTCGGGTTCGTAAAGATACCACCTTGGCTCTGTGCTAAAGTCTTCATAATCGTCGGTGTCGTAGTCAGACATGTTGTTAACTTTCTGAGCAGTAAACACAGTGAAACAGGCTGACAGCAGCAGCAGTGCGCAGTGATACGAATCCAGAGAAAATAGCACCAAGCGATTATGAGGTCAGATTTTTTCGTGGACAACGGTTTTGTGATGCAAATTAATCACTCTTTTGAACACATTTGTTTTGAGCAGAAAAAAGGCTTTATTTTCGTGACCCCAGACAACTTGCCGGACTACTTTCATCAGCACCAAAGCCGGGCAAGAACTCGGCGCACAGGACACTGTCGGAGGTAAGTCAGTGTTGATGCACCACACTGCTGACGGGGATGCCATACAGATTCATATCAAAAAACCCGAACTATCCCTTTAAGTAAAAGATCGGAGTATTTCCTCCAACAGTGTGCAAATCTGAAACTTGGATTCTAGGGGTGTCACAATCACAATTGACAAATCACAATCGAAATTGAGTCACAATCTTGAACTTCAAATTAAAAAATGGGATCGTCGATGCTGTCACGCCGCCATGTCACGTCCGGTCGGCTTGCCGAGCAGAAAAAAAAACACACCCGTGTTGAAGTGCTGCGAGTCAACCTCCTCTAATTTAGCTACTAGCTAAGCCAGTAGCTATTAGCAACAGCCAGCCAAACGATAGCATGGTGTTACACCATTCCTGTTCAGCTCCTGGACCGTGGTCGGGAAGCACAGGGGAGACGATTTCCTCCAGGTCCGAAGTTTGTGTTTACCTTCAGAGTGAACCTCTTTCAGCTGGTCGGGAAATAATACCAGCGAGCTTTGCTGTATCTAGCCGTCGCCTTTATTCACAGCCAAACTGCAGCCTATATTGTACACTTTATTGCTGCTCCTTTCGCTTCTCCTTCCTCTCTCATTCATTCACTGACTGCACGTACACACGCTCCCTCACTCTCACTCGCCCACTCACACCTTACGCACCTTACGCACACACACACCTGATGCAAAGCCCTATTCCTGAAAGGGGCTACGCCACTCTTACAACAATGGCAGCTGCAGATGCTGGAGACCCATTGACAGAATTTGAACCCCCTCCTCTTTCACTGAAGTCAACATTTGCATGGTCGACAAAAAGCCACAGTTTGCAAGCTCTGCCGAAACTAGGTGTCAGGTTATTTTGTTTAAGTTTTCAATTGACTGAAGATATGTTATTGTTACATTATGTTGTCAATAAATGTTTTAAACTTGGCAATGTAGTGTGGCACAGTGCGAACAAATGTCAGAAATTATATTGCATAAAAGTCTAGTCTAAAAATGGCATAGCAACCTGTGCTTTAAAAATAAATAAATCTAAAAATCGAGAATCGAATTGATAACCTTAGAATCCAAAATGTAATCGAATCGAGGATTTGGAGAATCGTGACACCCCTATTGGATTCATGAGTAGGTGTTTTTCCAGTCATAAAAACACCCCAAGCATATAAGGCCATGGCTACAACTTGTAGGAGAAGTGAGCTGACCATCAGCCAGCAGACGTTGATTGTGGTTGACTTGGAGCAGAAGAGAACAGTTGAGATAGACGTGCCAATCCTTGCTGACAGTAACATCAGGAAGACGGAGCACAAAAAAATCGAGAAGTACCAGGAGTTGAAGGAAACACTTGAACAGATGTAGAAGGTGAAGACCAAAAAAGGTCCCGGTGGTGATAGGAGCATTGGGAGATGTGCCCCCCAAACTGGGAGAGAAGCTCCAGCAGAACCCCCCACATGGGGCTGAGAGAGAGGTTTTGTAATGATTATACATTCATAATACACCAATAATAGCATGAATGACAGTACAAATACTTCATATTATTCATGCACATAGTCTCGGGAGTTGTGTACACCCAGAAAAATTAATCATGGCATAGTAAATTATTAAGTGTTTACATTTATTTGATTTTATTTAAATAACTACATTTTTAAAATGTATTGATTCAAATTCCTTAGAATCAGCATTAATCTGTAAATTGTGAAAACAATTCAATTTAATCAGTTTAAACGTATGAAAATGGTTTAAATATGGCAAGCTGTGGAACAAGCAAGATTAAATTAGTTAAAATGTATGTGACTAGTTTACATTTCAGGAAATGGAATCGTTTAGAGGCGGGACACTCCCGTCCAGTAGGTGGTGGTAATGTAGCTTTAGGCTTGTTGGCCAACCTCCAGTTTAGACGACAAAAAGCCCGCTCAGTCGTTAGTTACACCACAGAGACGCGCGGCTATGACTGCGACCTGCTGCCTAGTAAGTTATATCTGCACTCATCCTATTTAATAATCCAGTTATCAGTGCATGTACATTATTATCATTAGTGGAGCTGATATAGTATCACACTAATACCAATACATACGTTGACTATGAAGTCCAATAAGACCATAATTTTCGTCCAGTTTACTAGCTAGCAGTTGCAAGTGGTTCTAATAAATCAGTGTTAGCTTAGCTAGTTAGCTCATTAGCTAACGGCCCAAGTATGACTTAGAGTTCTCAACGGGCTTGAAAATTACGACCCGACCCGGCCCGCAGGTTTTTAAGCCCGAACCCGACGCAGTCCGACACACCAGCATGAATTGTCTGGCCAAACCCAACCCCCTGCGCTCCTGCGTTGTTTTTAGGGATGTGAATCTTTGGGTGTCTCACGATTCGATTCGATTCCGATCCTTAGGGTCACGATTCGATTCAAAATTGATTCTCGATTCAACCGATTCTCAATTCAAAAAATTGATACAATGCATAGTGTGTTAAGGCAAATTATGGCATCAAAACAATATAGTTTGTATAAGATAATGTGATTTTTAAATAAACTGATTCCAAGACAAAAGGTAACATTTATTCATTCTAAACAAATAAAAACTTACTTACTGTACAAGAAATAACTTGCATAAATAAAAGCTTAGGCCAGCTGCCCCTTTCTTCCAGAAGTAAGTCTCGACTCTCAGTGACTACAAGAATAAATTGGGGGTCTCTCCTGGTCCGCCAATTTGCCACCTCGGAGGGTACACTTTATCCAACTCCATTCCAATCTAAATCCGAGACGTCGATATGCCGGAAATTGCGTGAGCTGGGCGGAAGTGTGGATGACCTGCACTGTTGTGCGCCCCACAGCTGAGGAGTTTTAAAACCAGGAAACAGCTGATCGCAGCAGTCAGTCCATCATTTCATCTGCGGATGTCAAGATGAGCAACTGGACAGCTGCTGAGACCGAGCTGTCTTCGCTGTTAGCTTGTTGTTGTAGCAGCAAGCTAGGAGCAGTCACTACTTTCAAATTAAAAGCCCCCCGCTAAGAACCCAGTTCTAAACTCCAATGGGGTCCAATGTCAAGCTCTTATTTTGAAGACAATTTCCTTGTCTTTCTTTCCCCAAGCTTGCTGCAACGCTGTGTACGGAAGCCCGTGGGGGGCGCACAGAGAGACGGGGGAACGTTAATAAAAAATCGATTTTTGAGTTTATGAATCGATTCAGAATTGTGGATGATTAGAATCACGATTCTTATGTGAATCGATTTTTTCCCCCACCCCTAGTTGTTTTCCTCACACACTTGTTATCATGATTAGACAGACGGCAGATGGAAATTCAAATCAAACTTTATTCATATTAAAAGATTTAACACAAACAACCGAAACACTTTAACTTTAAATAGCCTTTAAATAAATATGCCGTAAATAAATATTAAATTAAATCTTAACACAATACAAAATAAAAAGAACTCAAATACTTCAACCAGGCTACTATTTCACACCACACACTGTAAACACTAAAATAGACACACAATAGGCATATGTCTAAGTGGAGGTTTAGAAGGCATCGTGGAGGAACAGCAGTGCGTCCACAGTGGATGAACTGAGGCGTGTCCTCCTCTTCTCAATGGTATGCCATGCCAACTGTGCCAATTTAGGATAGACACTGCTGTTGGTCTTTCACCAGCCCAGCAGGTCCTGGTCGTCAGTCATTGTTGGCCTTTGAAGGACATAGCTGTCCACCTCATCCTCATCTGTGTCTGTCTCTCCAAATATATTTTCTGTCTTCTTTGCAGCGGGAGCGGGTGCTGCTGCTGACGTTGACACAGCACCGAGCTCCTGGCTCGCGTCACCTGGGCCCTCCGGAACCGGCTGCTGCGCAGCTAACAGGCGGGACTTTACGTACTGCTGTACATTTGCCCTTTGGTCTGCGGGCAGCATCCACAATTGGTTGAATTTGGGCCAAAGGAATGTTGCGGCTTTGTGGAGATCGGTGATGGACTTTTTCCTCCAACAGGTGCGCATGCCGTTGACGCACGGCTGCCAGCTGTGCAGTGTCGTTGGCATTTTGCTGGCAGTGATGTCTGAGTCGTTCTGCCCATAGCAGCACAAGATGCAGAGTGGGATATTTGTCCTCCTCCAGTTCACGCTGAGCATCATAAAAGGGCTCCAAAAATGACACTAACATGCCCAAAGTGTCGGGGGTTATTTTTTCAATTCGCTCACTCTCTCCAGGCGTGCCCAGTTTCTCCTGCAGCTCCGCGTAAATGTCCTTAATAGATTTAAGGGTCAAATATACGGTGCTGAAATACGTATCCACCATCTGCAGGAGTGTCTTGAAAAGCTGCGCTGCCATTCCCGACTGCTTCACATATCTATATAAAGAGAATATAATTAATTAAAACTGAGGGGGGAAGAGCGTGCTCTTACACAAATGAGTAGTAACTGTCACTGTGTAACAAACCATCACAAACTAAAGACTCAGATGGACTACAGTGATTTATTAATAGGAAAATATGATGGATTAACAGGATACTAATAATATAACAGTAAATACAACTAGTGTAGCCAACATTACAAGCTCCTTTGCTGAAGTCACTGCTTCACCGAAGTCAGGGGCCACCCGCATTACTGTGTCGTTGTCAAGGCCATGACAGAGCACTGTGTTTAGGGCATGGTCCATGCAGTCAAGTCTGTCACCCAAACAATGTCCTTTAAGGATAGTGGATCAAACCCAAACTTTGTCACCAAGAGCTTAGCGAGTTCTCTCCTGATGTTTTCACCCGTCTTCTTCTCCTCCACGGGAAACTTTGCTATGTTCAGATTCTTCCCAATTAAGGCGAAATCTTCCGTAACATAATGGCATGTTATTGAAAGATAGTGAATCTTTCTGAAATCATCCGTCCACATGTCTGTTGACATTCCCACTTTTCCTCCATTCTTCAGGATGTCTTTTACCTGCTTGGCAAACGCGTCTCTTTTTTCCTCAGCCAGATCCTGACAGCGTTTTGCCACTGTGTTAGGGGATGGGAGGACAGAATTAGCTGGAACTCTGCCGTGAGTTGCACCAACATTTATAAGTTCCTGCGCCAGTTCTAAAAACCTTCTCCCTGCACAAAGTAAAACTGCCTAATGTTCTTGGTGCACATATGCACGCATTTCTCGGGCACTGCCTGTTTGGTTGTGAGAGGAACATTTCTGGCCATGAACTTTTAATCGATGATTGTTGTGGCTGCGTTTGCGTAGTGGTGGAAGGGGCGCAGTTCAATGCATGGCGGCTAAGGCTGGACGATCCTGTTTTTTTGCTGTCATACTTCATCAGCACTTTACATTGTGTGCATTGTACCTGACCTGGCTCATTTCGTAGTTTTTCGGCCCGAACCTGTGGGTCCGGTCGGGTTTGTAGGGCCGGGCCCACCCGTTGAGAACTCTAGTATGACTAATAAAAACAATTCAGCAATTATAGTTTAGATGAGGGACTTTGGGCTGATCTTATTATCAGCCCAATAGCCCCATAAGCATTTGACTACATTAGCTACTTATGTCAGGGTAACTTATAGCCAACAACTATATTGTTAATTAGTCTTTTAGTGCGTGGACTTAACTTGTTACATTACATTTTCCTAGTCAACTCTACCATTATTAAAAATGTGCTTAGCCCATTATATTTAACAACTTCATTTCATTTCACTTCATTGCTTGAAATTCAAATTGCAACAAATTGTCTATAATATCGTTTTGCAGGTTGTACCTTGTAAATCATGTGCATTTTGTAAAAACTAGCTGACTGTTTTTTGAAATGCAGATGTAAAATGCATTCAGTGTAATACATATTGTTTAAAGTAAAGTATATCCTGTATTTTCTACTCTCTTTCGGGTTAACATGCTTATAACAACTGTTCTTCTGATAACAAAATTCATTGGACAACTGGACAGATATGCTGATGACCTGATGAGGGTTTTCTGCACCAAAGGAGGGTCTGGCAGACATAAAATCTGCGCCATAATGGCACAGATGGCTAAAGCAGGTTTTTTTTTAGGTGTCAAGCAACAAGATGCTGGAATGCTACTGGAATTCTTAGGAATTGTCTTTCTTTCTTCAACCTCTCCTGCTCATCCTCCTCATTCTGTTCTCTCTTTCCTAAATGTTAAACAGACTTGCAGGTCTACAGTGGTTTCATGTAGCAAATATGAGTTTATGAATTTATATTACCAAAGATTCACCACCGCCTTCAGTGCTCACTGTATTAAAGCAGCTTAATACATGCATACGACAAACAATTTCTCTCTAGCAAAGTATTGTCATCAGCATGTCTTGGGAGGGGGTTCAGCAATTATAGCTTTCTGGTCTAATTTTAAAATGTTACTTAATTTAAAACTTTAAAATGCAGCTTTACTTCAACTGTAAATCAGTGCATTAACTAATGTAATTTCCTTTGGGATCTTGTTGGTATGCTTGTTTCAGAATGATGACTTAATAATAATACATGGAGCAAGTCATCAAAGAATACATGGTAAGTGTACTTAAACCTACTCTCTTTAGATTATAATTGCTTAAAGCATCTTTTTACATTTAAAGATTTGTTAATTGTCTTTTAGGCTGTGTGTACAATGTACACTGAAAGATTAAACAATCAGCGTGAAGCATGATTGGTCTTACAAGACAAATGAGAAACTTGTCAGCTGTAAATGGCCATGGTAAAGTATAAAACAGCTGGCAGTACAACATATGGAAATTATGGATCAGAATCATGAAACACTCACGATATGCTAATTGCAGATTTTGTGTATATATGGAACAAATACGTTATTCCTGACAAATTTAAATAGTAACACCCACAGTACTTGAACATTTAAAATAAAAGTTTGGATCATTACCCTTATATTTACATTTGCTGCTTCATGCGAGTAATAGATCCTCCAAGTTTGACCGGTCAGCTCCTTCCCTGTCACGAGAACAAGCGCTTCAACAGGAGTGTGTTCCTCTAAAATGAATAAAGTGGATATGGACCAGTAATTTTGAGTAGAGATTCAAAGCTAAAACATTTGTTTAAGGATGCACAACATGGTGATACAGTGGCATTTCTAGGAAAGAAAGTAGTTCCACAGTTTTGGAAGCAAGGGTTTTGAAAAGACTATCTAACAATTAAATGACAAATGTATGTTGCTGAGCATCCCTACAAATATTTTTTCAGCTGTGCATCGCTGCTCAAAATAGCGTTGTTGCTGGGGCAGATCCACCTTATTCATTTTGGAGAACAGTCCCTGTGAATTGCTTGTTCTCACAACAGGGAAGGAGGTGATAGGTCAAGGCTTACAGATGTATTACTCTTAACATGGGTAAAAACCCCAACTATCACTTTAAATACATTGTTTCAGCAATATGAAAGTAAGATGAAAAATTCTACTGCAAAAATTTAAAGTTGAGCTGAGATAATTTTATAAAAACTGTCCAGCTAGTCATAGGGGCTGGTTGGTTAGACAGAATAGATGTTTTCGGGTCTGTCTGGGTTCTTTGTGTGAGGTTTTGAAAAATGTTAATTTTTTTTTTACATACACTACTCACAAAATGTCAGGGATATTCAGCTTTTGGGTGAAATTTCAGGATATACCTAAAATCCACTATAACCTTTACAGATGAACTTAATGTGACCTTTTCTAAACTTTTGAATGCGCATGTCCAACAGTTCAATGTTTCAGTACTTTCTGCACAACTTGCTGTTCTCTACCAACGAGCTTAATGGAAAAATTCACAACAGGTGTTTGATCCATGAATCGACCAATACATTTCCTGGTTCAATCAGAATTGGTATTTAAACAGTCCTCCTCATCATGCTGTTCACATTTTGACATCATGAGACCAAGACGACACCTAACAATTGATCAACAGTACCTCGCCATTGCAAGGCTTCAAACAGGATGTTCTGGACCGGAGTGTCACTGAGTGTCATCAGTAGGTTGCAACAGATATACAGAGAGAATGGAAGAGTCACAGAAAGGCATAGAAGTGGACGTCCATTGGCCACATCCCACACTGATGACCGCTTCATTGTGAACAATGCCCTGCAGAAGTGGATGATGAATGCCACTCAACTCCAGGCACATTTAAGGGAGGTGAGAGGTACCCAAGTGTCATGTCAGACCATTCGAAACCGTTTACATCAGTGTGGTTTGCGTGCTAGACGACCTGCAAGGGTACCTGACCACACCGCCAGGCACAGGTGTCATCGTCTTGCATGGGCCAGGGAGCATTTACGCTGGACGAGGGACCAGTGGCCCGGTGCAGAGGGATTTGGGTGGCAGTCGTGGGCGGGGACCCCGGCGACCCAATCCCCGGGCGGTGACTCTAGCCTTGGGGACATGGAATGTCACCTCGCTGGGGGGGAAAGAGCCTGAGCTGGTGCGGGAGGTCGAGCGGTACCGGCTAGAAATAGTCGGGCTCACCTCCACGCACAGTCTGGGCTCTGGAACCCAACTCC
>CAEMYA010000486.1:939283-975664 GCA_903131615.1 Diplodus sargus | reverse complement strand
CGCCGGGAGGAGACCCCGAGGAAGACCCAGGACACGCTGGCGTGACTATGTCGCCCAGCTGGCCTGGGAACGCCTTGGGATCCTCCCGGAAGAGCTGGAGGCAGTGTCCGGGGAGAGGGAACTCTTGGTGTCCCTGCTCAGGCAGCTACCCCCGCGACCCGGCCCCGGATAAGCGGAAGAAGATGGATGGATGGATGGATGGGACCAGTGGGCCTCAGTGCTGTTCTCTGATGAAAGTCGATTGATGTTGAAATGATGGCCGCTAACGATCTTGGAGACGTCAAGGAGAGCGCTATGCCTCAGCCACTGTTGTCACCAGATGAGCCTTTGGTAGTGATGGTGTTACAGTGTGGGCAGGTGTGTCTAGTCAATACAGAACTGCCCTACAGTTTGTGAATGGCACAGTGACAAGCCCATACTACCTGGATAACATCATTAATCCTGTCATTGTAATTCAAATGGATGGACATTTTATATGCAATTGAAATACATAAGTATGGCATGTTAGGCCTAAATATTTTTCTGAGTGTATGAATCTTGGACTACTTGTGGAAAACAAGCATTTTATTCCACATTAAAGTTCGGTGAAATATCCTTAATCTTGTCCTCTGTTAAGGATTTTGAAACAGGATTACTCGACCAGTACACCGTAAATATACTTCATAGTATGCATGCAGGTAGTCTAGGAACTACTAAGTCCAGCAGTATATGAATCTTGAACTACTTATGGAAACTTTTTTTTTCCCCCTCACGTCGTCCTTTACTTTGAAATCCGGACGCATACCTTCGTGATACCTTCAGTTTATTACCGGGAATAATGGCTGTGAAAGTCTTGTATGTTTCACGGGTCTGATGTGAGACTGCAGTCTGACCCACAGTCACTACAGAGCGACTTCATTACGATTACCATAAATGTTAGTAGATTTGCACTAGTTTGGTGGTCTTCTTCTGTTTAGTATAACAGCGTCTATCAGTGTTGTATTAGCGCCATCTACTGGAAGACACACACGAGTTGCGAATTGTGTGACACAAAACGGCGCAGAAAAACAGTCCACAGCAAAAGATGAAGATTCACAAATATTTCCACTGAAAATGTCTAAATTGATAAGCAAGTTAGATGGCACAGATACAGATTCAAATTTATAGATACAAATCCTTTTGTCTGAGACACGGATTAGATTTACAGATATAAATCACTCTGAATTTATTTGTGAATTGTGTTTTACGAGACACAAGTCAAGTGACATTACCGTGAAACAGCACGGTAGAAGAGTTTCAAATTATCCACACAAATAGATGGAAATTCACAAATATATTTCCCCTGAAAAATACTAAGTTGATGAACAAATGATGATATAGAAGTTGCAAATTAGAGGCACAGATACGGATCCAGTTTTGCAGATACAAATACCTCTGCATTTATTTTTGAATAATAATGAGACTGTTCTAGCTCCATAAGATTCGATTGTGAAAATTAATATTCGACTGTGGAAAAAACACGTCAGCGGCTGCTTTGTGATTGGGCGCACGTCATGGCAGGTCAGGGACAGGTCACAGGAGTCGCACTTGCACGCGTCAGACAGTGGCAGATGGCAGAGAGAAAAAGGAAATGGCAGAAAGTTAAGAGCCCAACTTGGCAGCAGAGGGAGTGGGTTTGGACTCCAAGCAACCTAAAAAGCCCTGTTTGGAAATACTTTTACTTTAAGTTGTATGCAAGCTGTGTAAACTACAGTTAGTTTACCATTCCACCACTAGCAACATGAGGGCACATCTCGAAAATGTGAAACCCAAATGAACATGCCATGACGCCTGGAACTCCAACTAAACACCCACGTCTTGACTCATATATTTCCCCACCTGCCACAAGCTCTCTGTCTGCAGCACAACAAGATGCGTGCACCAAGAAACTTGCTTCGTTCTTATGCAAGGACATGAGGCCGATCAGCATCGTTAATGGCACGGGGTTCAGAGAGTTTTGTCAAGAATTGGAACAGAGGTACCGTATAGTGAAAATACCTATACAAGTAGTTATGTCTCGTTGTATTAGTTTGTTCTCCTGTTATCGGCATAATGCACAAAGTGGTTTGTGTTGCTAGTGGTCTTTTTGGAGCGAATATTCGAAAGTCGTTCTGACTTTAAAGGATGTAGACTGGGTGAGGCAGGCAGAGCAGAGAGAGACAGGGGCGCAGCAATAAGCCATAAAGAGACAGGGAGCTAGAGATCATCGCTCCTTAAGTGTATTCAAACCCTAAGTATCAAGCCATCTGCTATGGTAATGCGACCTTCTCATTTACAAGAACAAGTGGTAGACACGCGCAGATGTTTAATTCATGCCAAACTAATGACTGCAAATGAGGCTAAACTCCATAAGAAAACATTAACCTGTTTAGAACATCAAAGAAATGATGAAGCAGATGCTCAAGACCAGTCTCTGCTTTGGTTTTCTGATTGCCTCTTTCTCCTTTGTTTGGCGACTCTCTGCATCTTTGTTCATTGGGCCCTTTCTTTTCTTTGAGTGGCAACCAGTAATATTTTTACAATGATAATGTATCGAATGACAATGCGAAAACAATGCAACAATGGAATGGATGGAAGTGTCATTCGAAGTGATGAGCCTTCAGAGAACTTAAATCTGCAGTTCCTCTTTGGCTTGTGAAGCTTTCTGTTGAGATTCTTTATCAGTCTGGCCACATTTTGACATTTTTTGATGGGGCTGGGAGCTGAAAAACAGTGGTGGAAGTGCATTCAAGTGCAAGTACAGCTTTGAGGTACTTGTCTTTTACCATTTTAACCAACTTTATACCTCTGCTCAGCTACATTCTAGAAGCAAATATATGAGCATGGTGTTGCCATGGCAACAGACTTTTCCCACCAACTAATAAGCTTGTGATGACTGTACATACGAGCAGGGAAAGTCCAGGTTACCTGGCGAACCAGGTGGATGGACAGGTCATACATAGGACTTTCCCTTTGGAGAGGGGGTTTGTGTCCTGTTTGTGATCACGAGTGGTTTTGTTATGTTACATGAGTTGATTCACTATGTAAATAACACAGGTTACATCATGTACAACAATAATGAAGTACTTACTTTACAAGACTGAATGTAGCTTGACCACAGAGACCTTCATGTGCAAAACTGACGCCAGAGGGTTAGGTAGAGCATCATAGTTTGAAGCCTAAGGCACCTGACCAAGCTGACATATTTGACAAGTTGCCAGTGAGAAAGTGTTGTTAAAGCACATACACTGCACAACATTAACACAAATGGTCAGGTAGCAGCACGTGTTTATTAATGATTTTAAATGGAAATCACTATCTTTCTCCAAACCTATGCAACCCGGTACAAAGCAGTACTTTTTAAAGGCCATTTAAAATCAATTGTCTCCCCTTTACTTGAAACCATGTGATGCATTTGAAGGGTTGGGAAAACAAGTCCTGTCTGACAATCACAGAGCAAAGAGGTGTATAGGTCAGTCCCACCACAGGGGCCATGTTCAGGAAGAAGGGAGCATTTTCTTAGCCATTGTTCCTTGTGTGGCTTCTCACAGGGCAGTTCTTTCTGATGGCCCAAGAACTTTGTACTTGTGTACAACTTCATTCAAACAGCAAAAAAGCAGTGGGTGCCACTAACATCATTATAATCTGGTAGTTGATGTCTTGCTATGTTCTTTAAAACTTATTTTACTGGGTTCCGAGCTCATCTAAAAAGAGGGAGAGAGAAACGTACATTTGCATAATGCATACACGTATGTAAATTAGAAAAAAAGAATACTGTGTTAACACAAGGGATCGTCACTATTACTTTGCTGCAAAAACACAGGATCACATAAAGGGAAAAAAACACATCAAGGTAGCTTTTTAATGGTGTTTTTCCACCACAACATTCTTGTTTCAGACCTTTTCAAAAAGCCATGATGAGGTCATGAAAGGTCACAAGCAAGCGTCATTGGACCTTCATTGTCTTAGAGAAGAAATAGCCTGACTTGAACTAAACACATAATGGCACTGACTGACTGTGCAACAGCACAAACCTTTACATTATTTCACAGTGTAACATTTTTGAAGCAGAGGGTAAAATCCTAAAGTTTTGTCCTCTCAGAAGGTGTTCTGCCACAGCTTCCCATTTCATGCATGTCTAACTTTTTAGGTCAATGCAGCAGTCTACAGAGCAATAGGCAGTAAGCGATTTGTCAAAATTTAACGGGGGGGACCAGGGGTGGGGTTAGGGTATGGCTAATTGGCCTCAAGCCGTGGATGTTTTTGCCAAAGCCCCAAATGTTTACAGTAGGGGGAAAAAAGCTCAACATGGTTTATGTCAATCTCCCTCCCCTGACTGCACCAGAGTCTGAAGTGTAGCCTTCCTGCAGTACCAGAGTCGAACAGAGAGGCAGCAGCAGCGGGAAAATAACCTGCGTTCATAGCCTGCCCTGCCGTGAAGAAGTGTGTCCTCCTCTCTGATTCTGTTTCCTGTGTTGATTCCGCGAGTTCAAATCGAGAGCTGTCAGATGGACGTAGCTACACCAGAGACATTCTACTATGTAGAGACAGGCCACTCTGATCATTTTGAATGGGGAAATCTGCGACGCCAAAGATGGCGCATATCCCGCCCCTTTCACCAACAGCCAATCACCTGCGTTGTCACAGCCGAACAGGGAAACTTATAGCCTAATCATGCTGTTTCACCAGCGCATGCGCACAAGTAGTTTTTACGACAGAGACCATCAGAGACGTTCGACTATTGTAAAACACTTACTGCGTTCAGATCTTTATCTAATTTATAGAGTGAATGATAAGAAATGATGTATTAGACATTATCTGGTCCATACATCAGTGGTCAGGCAGAGTAGAGCCAGAGCACAGCAGCCGGCACAGATTCAGCCGTACGATGGACGTCGGTGTCGTAAATCCCCGCGCATGCGCAGTGGAGTTCTCCCGGTAGGAAAAGAGCGTTTTAAACATAATTTCTACGGTAAAGTCGTTATTTTTTTAGTTTTATTTGTATCTTATTTCACTGGCGAGCATGTCTGTATGTTTTTTCCGTCCTGCTATCACGTTAAAGGGTGGTTTTGACCATGCCTCCATTCATTTAGATAGGGGTCTGGTCTCTTTGGGCTTTTCGAGGCGTCCCCAAGATGGCCGCCGAGTGGCCTGACTTGTCTAGAAGGACTTTGGCTACACATAGAAGATGATGGACATAAGAATTTTTTTCTCGGCAGCGGCACAACGACCCACCAGCAACGCCAACGCTGGAACAGATGTTTCAGGTCTGTGAATTTTTAGATTAACACTCTTACTGTGTGACAAGTTACTGACGTAAACATTACTCAGTAGGCCTAGTGAGGGAAAATTTGCTTTATTTGTGATTAAAATATGACTATGAGGACCTAACGATTGGCCTTCCTTTCCTTCTCAAACTATGTTGAAATTGCATCTTTAAACAGCCCAATTTTCAAAATTTTTGAAATTTCCCCAGACCCCGTTAAAAAGAAAGACTCTGTCTGCACAGTGATGCTGGTATATCTTTTTTCAGTAATGAGTAATCTAGCATGTCAATATTTACAAACCGGTCATCAGATTAAAGTTATTATAAATATAGTTATAAATATATATTTCTGCTTTCTTCTTGTCTCGGGGAGTGATGTCTTGTGTGCCACAAGTCACGTTTTCAGCACGAGCACAACTCACGTGTAATACCACTCAGTGACACAAACACAAACAACAATGGAGGGAGGAGAGAGATGCGCGTTTTCTAGCTTGAAATACGATCATTATTTTGAGTTCCTGTCAGCTAAAGATGAGAATGTTAAGGTTTGTTCTTCACTCTGTGCTGGCGACAAAGTACTATCAAGTTTTGAAGGAATTTAAAGGAGTAATCAGTAATCAAATACATTTTTTCAAGGTAACTGAGGCAACACTGTGCGTGGCTAAAGCCCCGAATGCTTTGAACTCCTAGCGACGCCCCTGGGGGGGACGCCCCGTAATAGCTAATTCTTGTCATATTTGAGAAGTGATTTGTCCAGCGAACTATCAGGTCAGGCGGGTGTGGTACAGACGAGAGCAGACCTTCAGCCACCGGTCCAACCGATCTCCCTTCCTGTTGTTGTCCAGCAGACAACCAGGGCCAAAAAAATCTCATAGTGTAACTTCAAATTTGAATGATACAGTAGTTTTCTCGTGCATGCCATGCGGCTATTGTTCTACTTGTGTTTATGTTTACGTAGCTATTGTAATGAAAAGCACGGGCGCTCCTGTATTGATTAACTGATATTTTATTCCAAAAGTCATCAAAAAATAAAGGGAACCACCACATTTAACAGCCCGGAGGGCGGAAGTAGATAAACCCGGTAGAAAGAGTGCCAGCTCGTATGTGATGCTCCTTGAAGTACAGCGAATGCACCCGCAAAGAAGCAGGGACAATCTGATTGGTCAACAGTAGCTGGCCTTCTATTGGTTGACAGTGTTGATACACCAAAAAATCCGTGAGCGGAGCAGCGATCCAAGAGCAGAACTTTCCTCAGCGCAAGGGGAAGAGCTGCGCAAGCAACTATATAACTGAGTGCGAGCACACAGTTTGAGCACGAGCAGAGCAAATTTGAAAGTGAGAGCAGAGTTTTGACAGGTCAACCTTGAGTCTGAGCAGGTACCTTGACCTGTGAGCAGGTTTCTGTTCTGAGTGCGTGCACTTAGATCTGAGCGTGCAGACAATTAGATCTGAGCGCGCAGAGGGCACATTTGAATGCGAGCAAAATTTTTGTGTGCAAGAAGGAGTAATATGAGCGCATGCATGTGATTTTTGAGTTCAAGCACACATTTTGACAGAAAGTGCAGACTCTGCATGTGCAGTGATCCACCAATCACATAAGTTCCTATTCAGTGTGCTGAAGCAGACCACGCCCCTGCACATGGAGTGAGTCGATGGTAACAACATTGAAAAATGAACAATGAACTAGAGAAAATCATCATGGAGAGGGGGGAAGCGATCTAAAGCCTGGCTGCATTTCACCAAACAAGATGAGAATTCTGGCGGTAGTAATCAGTGCAATGCTGTAATATCATGTAAGGGTGCAAATACCAGCAACATCCTAAAACATTTGTCTTCCCAGTATGGAAATAAGTACCAGGAATGTCATGTGTTCAACCGCCTGCGTACGTGTGCTAACTTAGTATGTTAGTTTGTTACTGAGAAACGAATTTTGGCTAACATAGTTTTTTTTCTGAAGATTGGTGAATGGGATGTGATATAATCTTTTGATACCAGTTAGCTAAGAGGGACAATACTCCTAACTCTGGCAGAGCTGTAGTTGGGGGTGAACACATATACAAGTCAGTTTATCCATCTTTTTTCAAATCAGACTGGGTTTACTCACCCTTTAATGGGTTAAATAACCATTATTTTAAGTATCGTATACACTCAGGGCTGTGCTAGTGGTAAAATATAAAGTGAGTAACCTGAGTGTAGGGTATTTTTTGCAGCCTGTGTAATACAAGTTTTATTTAAATTATCTGTATCTCCAAGGTGTCTGCCGCCAGCAGATGCCAATGCCACCTATCTTAGATATAAGATATAGTGCATTAACTTAAAACGGTGAAGAGACCATTTCAGTGGGGCTACTTGGGAAGATCAATGGGTGTCATTACATCAGTAGTAAATTGGAAAACTGAAGCTAATCAGACTCAAGCATTTAACCAGACCATGATATAATTAGCCCAGAAGACAATGTGCAGTGTAGGCTGATGGGAATGTCATCAGTTTCGTTGGTATCTGGTTGTAAATTAAAGCAATGGATACTTAAAGATTCTGTCTCGATCACCATTTTGGAATTGTGATGATTGTCGTGGGATCAAAATAGTTGGATAAACTTTGGATTTATGGATCGAGCTCCAGCCACATACAGACGGTGCTGTAGACTCTATGGCATGCTTGGGCACATGATTTAATGCAGCAGTCCTTCCTTTCTTCAATGCCAGCTGCTAACAGCAGTGACAGACAGCTGTTGGCTGAGAGTCTGCAGAGCAGCAGCACATTTCTGATCCTAAGCCAATCACATCCAACCCAAACAATGGCTCTGAATCAAACAGGCCTCTAATTAGCTGTCTGTTAAGATGCTCTACGCAAATTGTTGAAGCGCTCTTTTGAGTCGTGAGTTCTCACTAAAGCACATTCATGTGTTCACGAGGTGGCTCACATGCAGCAGACTGCCTGAGCTCACTCTTTTATTAACTCTCTAAAACCCACTGTTGTAATATTACAACGTTACCTTTAGCCATCCTAAAAAACAATCTGTTATATTTTATCTTGTTTTTTTTTTACCACATTTACATAGTCATTGGGTCCTATTGTTCAGTCTTACAATGCTATTGGATAGTAAATGTGTTTATAAGTCCCGCCTCATGGCCATGAACTCACATAACATCTCAAGGTTTCCTTTGACCAACATCTCTTTGTTTCATTGGACTAAATTAATCAGATTCAAGTAAGTAAAATGTCTTTTATATTTTTTTTGTTGTTATTACAATGTCTAGAACATGTACATATGTAGTTTTTGTTACGCTCCATAAACCCATATTTCTTGGCTTCCTGACAGTTGTTTGGCGCCTAACATACCCTCCTGTCAATCTCTTGGAAGCTGCAGCTTAGAGGACCATGATATGCTTTTCTCTAACTGTTAGCGTTTTCAGACGGTCTTTTTGGACCTGCCATCTTCAGATGTTACACACCATAACTCCATATTTCTTGGCTTCCTGACAGTTGTTTGGCGCCTCCACTGCATTGACCACCATTATCTTAAAATTAGCATCATAGCTCCGCCTCAGATGTGTAAACTTGCCCCACTTTTGATCCACTTTGCTCTGTACAATCACCGCGCCTCTCCATGTTCATCTCTAGTCACTTCTTCTCCGCTGTGATTGACAGATGACACCAGCCACAGTGTCAGTGACGTCTCTACAATAAGCTGGCGCCCTCTGCTGTTGCGGTCGTGTAGCGACCCTGACAACTATCAGCATGTGTCAACGGTTAGACCCCGATTATAAGACGACCCTACTTTTTCACATAATTTTAATCAAAAAAAAAAAACCTTGTCTTATATTCGGGTCAATACGTTAGTTTTGTAGTAATTAGTCAAACTCTCAGGTGTTGCTAGGGAACCAGAGTAAGTTTACATTTTGATTGCAAATATATTTGCATGATCTAAAGAGGCTGCTGTTGTTTTTTTTTGACAAAACCTGAGAGCTCAGTTTCATCACCAGCATTCTAGTGCATCATTATATTTACTCTAACTGATACACCTGAGCAGCAGTCGTTGATTAATTAGTTTGTGGCCTTTTTTGCTGAAGGGCTACAGCTGTTTTCACAGATGCATATCATTAAAGTAATTCTGTTTTGATATTTTCATACATACCAGCATAACATCAGCCAACACTGAATGCACTAATGAAAGCAAAGAGGGGAAATTATCAGCACTCCATACAGTTATAGACACAGTTGCTTCTCAATAACAGGGCCAGGGCTGAGCTAATCAGGAAATCAGCTTACTGTTTAGTATGATTAAATGAATGATGTATTTTAAATAGCTGCATCAAGGGAAAAACAAATAAAACCATATCATATTATTATTCGAAGCAGATTATTTTGAGGTGTTTAAACATGTCTGGAGGGGATATTTTAAAATAGACTCAGTCTGCCCACATAACCCCCAAACTGACCTGGCAAACCATGACATCACATCACTGTCAAATTGTGCCAGGGGAAGGTTAAAATGAGCTTGCACTTTCTGAGGTAGACTCCACCAGCACAACTGAGCTGCGAGTGTGAAAGTTCAGAAGTTCATGCACAGCTCACTGGAGCTTGTTAATAGTACATGAAAAGTGTCCCAATTATTACAGGTAATGCTAATGCAAAGTTTGTCCCCAATGACAATAACTTCCCGGCACATGAAAATGTAACAGAGCACATTTTATTTTTGTTGTAAGTAACAAAGACAAGTTGGGTCACTTTTTCTAGTTTTAATGCTTCTCCGGCACATTTGACAACATTACCTCCTGTACTAAATATTCTTTCAGAGGGGGGCAATTATATCTTAGCAAGTAGGCTCACTCTTGGAAAGATGTGCTCATGATGCTTCCAATACTTGTGGGGATCAGTTTGACTGTCTGCATCAGGAGAAACGGATAGCTTTCCAGCTAGCTTTGCATTGCTTCTTTTTACCCAGTGGTTGAGGTGGTTCAACAGCAGCCCATCCTTCTGCACCTGCTCTTTCTAGTCCAACAAAAGCCACTGCCTTGGCTTGGCCATCATCCAGTCAGTTTTCTTGTCAAAACCTAACCAACCACAACGGTTTGACGTAAATAACAGTCCAAAAGTTATATTAAAGGCATTCATGTTTACCTCAACAATGCTCCAAGTCCGTCATATTTTTAATAATTACGAAATATTTGTCCACTGTCTTAAGAAACACTTAACTGACCAAGTTTATCCAATACAACCTTCAGCCTTATTTAGGCTATGACACACAAAAGAATAACCAAGTGCAAGAAGGGTTTAACACCCAATCTTGGGGCAGCTCAAGTAGTAAATTCACACACAGTCTACTACTGAGAGATTTTTAAGATTGAATTCAGCTCACCATCAGTATTGCATGACTTTCTCCTTCTCATCTTTTTCCACTATGACCTAAAGGCAAAGATGCTAACCACCACCCATTTTTGCTGCAAGGACCTTCTTTAAGACGGTCTCAGCATTTACAACAATATATTTTCTGAAATTGTGAAAAGGGCAACTTGACGCTTTCAGGCCAATTCTCAGAACACAGCACTATTTCACCTCCTGTTGCTCTCCCCTTAAGGCATGATAGCATCTCCAGGCCCAAAATCCTACACCAGAGGGCTATCTTTACGCAACATCCGAGGTCGTTGAAGCCCGGAGCGGCCGTCTACCTCAGCACAATCAAAACAGCTTTGGTTTTTCTGCAGGACCTTTCCAGCTGTGCACAAACAAGCCTTTGTAAGTCCTCCACTGGACACCAGCAGCTTCTATCTGCCTCCTTCTGAGCAGATTTGCTTGAAAGGCAGATGGTGCCTCTACAAACAAGGTTTTTAACAGATACTGAATAAATCATTCAGGGTTAAATCTGCCTCTGAGACTGACTTTGAGAGAGAGCAAAATTCATGCAACTGGAAATTGAATATATTGGAATGTTATTACATATCAGATATATTATGCAGATATATTTATTGGTGAAGTACAATTTATAGAATTTCACAGTTTTGCAATACATATTTAAAGAATGGGTTTGCTTCCCTAGTGAATTGAATCCTTCACAGTGTATAACTGTTACACTGTGAATCCTTCACAGTGTAGCAGTTATACGTGTCCACTAAGTAGATGTGTCTCAATAACCTACTTCATTTGGAACCACTTAATGGTCTCTCTGAAAATTCACATTTACGTATGCAATTGCCTTTACATTGGCAGAGAGATAGAACAGAGATGGGAAATGATAATGACGGACTGGAATAAGGATGACTGAAGAGGCTGCACAGGAACATAACTCAGCAGGGAATTAAATTAATTTCCAGACTTTATTCCTGTTCTCTTAGCCTTTCTGTGTCTTTGTCAAAGACTTTTCTTTGTTCTTGGACATTGGGCTGACCCACCGGGACAAGGATGGACAACTGGGTCAGGTGGAGCCCTCAGCAATGCGGAAAGGGAGAATATTGCGTATGAGTTGTATCTTACACCAATTTGTAATTGCCTATTGAAAACAGTCCCACTTCCCACAGGCAAGGCAGCATTACGTTGTACGGTTGTAACAGAAGAGAAAACAACAGTAGACCCATTGTGAAAGAAGCGTTTGTAAAATGGTAGAGCGTCACAACCCCCACAAAATGACTCGTTTCACAGTCAGAATTTGAGTAATTTGGTCAAAAAAAGTTGGAAAGTCACTCGATGAAATTATTTTATCCTCATTCAAGTTAAATTCCTTCCTTATTTAAGCAGCACCACCGAATGTTGATAACGTGCCATCACTTTGTGCGGCTGTAGATACGTCTACGAAATGGATCTCTGACAAACCAAGGCTGTTGCCTATGTAAACTCATAGGATGGCCTTCAGCCTCTCTGCTGTCTTCCACGGTCCTGAACTGAGAGGCTATAACCCAAAACTAGAGAAGGTTCGGAAGGATTGACTTGGCAATGCTTTGTACAGTGCTGTTATGTTGTTCCTCCATGATCATGTCTGTATAAACTACTTCAGTCTAAGTCATCGGTGTCTCTAAGCTGTCTTCATCTCTCCTGAATTGTCAAGCAAGCCAAAATTCCATAACAGGTACCATCACTGAAATCCAACTCCAACATTAACCACTGGCCAGTCCTCATTTCTTTGGGCTTACATTTATTTAATGATATAGAATTTTGGCCAGACGTCTGTTGCTTGGAAATGGAGGCACTGATAATTTGTGCTCTCGTCACAGTTGAATTTCCAAGATGGCCACTGTGTGATAGAGATGGATTTTAGGTCTTCTCTATGGCCTCTTTTCTTCATGTTTAGGTCTATCTGGCTCACCCCCAGAGACAAGGGGAAGGTTATATTTCATGTGGAGCCTTTGGAAATCTTTGCATCTTAATCTGAAATGTCATATTTCAATGTTTAAGGACTACCGCACGGTGGGGAAAGAGGTTTAGCTGTTTAAATGTCAGTTATATTTGAATGGAGGAAAGTAGATATTGATCTGTTGTGCTTTGAATATATGGTTTTCAATGTAAGACTGAACCGAAGTATGGCTTGAGTTGTATTTTTCAGTTTCTGACCTTGAAGCTGCACTAATCAATTGTTTTACATTGACAATTACAATTGACGACTCTACAGACAACTTAAGCTTGTTGTAAAGTTGTTCTCCCTCTTACATAAATATTAGTGCTGCTTTAGGGCAGTTTCTGGTGCACATATGATCAATGAACACAAAGTGTACACTTCTGATGGTGTGCAGAGAAGCAGTACGTACAGGGACAAACTTGAAGCAAACTGCTGTACAACTTCTCTGCTTAGACATTAATCATTTTAACATATAGCGTACATGCTTTTTTGCTTGCAGAAAGATGCAACTGCTTGATTCTTACAACAGCGATGTCATCACAGCCTCAGCAAAAAACTGTTTGAACATTTTCAACACTAGGCGTAGTCTGAACAATGGGACCAGGCTTCTCTTTTTGAGCCGACACAGACTCTCTGTGACCTGACAGAGATATTTCGGGCCGCAGTCAATGGCGCCTAGATGCTATGATTGTGATGAATATGCTTTGCTCCCTGTTTTCCATCCCTTGGTGATGGAATCTTTCATTGCTGAATCAAATGAAATGATCATTTAGTGCTCCATCAATGTAAATAAATAAGTAGTCAGTTTTGGTTCCTGGATCAAGTGGATAACAATCTCCAGACAAGGATTTTTTTCCATCTGGAGAAGTTTATTTTGGAGTTGAATATAGATGTGTTTAAGATGAGAAGGTGCCTGTGGGCTTAGCAAGAAGTACAATTTTGCCAACACAGTGTTTTAGCTGCACCCGCAGTCATTTAATGCCCCTTTCTCAGTCCCACTGTGTCCTGAGGAATGTCCTGAGGTGAGCCGAACCCAGGTTACAAACACAGCAGCAAATAGTGATTAATTGCACAGTCTATTGGTTTTATACAAGTTTAAAGTGAGGCTTGGAAAAAAAAATATTTCACAATGTATTCTGGGTTACCAGGAAGGAAATGCTGAAAGATGAATGTATTATCTATAATTGCTTGTCCCAGCCGGCACCTCCTAGCTGAGAGGGGGCGTACTCCCTGTATAGGTCACCAGTTTACCACATGGCTGACATGTAGAGACCTAAAATAAAACAGAAGCCGGAGCTTCTGAAGACGCAGACACAAGCAGAACATGGGAACCTCATGCAGAAAGGCCCCTGCCCATCAGGTTGCTTATTTCTGACCTTAAGTGCAAAAAGACAACATATCCCCCCTTTGTGTTTCCAAGTCATATTAATGTGGGTGCCACTGTCGCAAAGACAACCAGACTGTTACTGTTTCCCTTATACATTCTTATATAACTTATATTCAAACAGAGAAAGTATCACTCCTAATAGAGCAACCTTAGGCACACGTACATGACACAAACTGACCAAAAGCAACATGTATGACACACACACACACCTAACTAAAAGGGATCACATCTCTGTAAAACTGCATAACTCAGTTATGTGGATTACTTTGATTTCCCTTCGTAGTAAAAGGTTTCAATGAAGAAGTCTTCTTGTTCTCTTCTTCGCTCTCTCATCCTGCACAAATGCATACACATGTGAATCACCAATATCTCTGAATGTATTTGTCCCGATTATCTTCCCATTTCACTTTCCCCTGCATTTCCTCCAATCTATCCTATTGTACTCCAGTGTGCGTATGCATACTGTGTCACATCTGCATGAATAAATGAACACAGCAAGGGGAAAGAAATTGGTTGTATATTATTCCATCTGTGGACCTGTGTGGATCCACCATTTAAAGATTCCTTTTATTTCCCTCATCTTTATCTTGGTAACCCCTTCCAATTTACTTCCCCTCCCGTCTCATATAACGTGCTCATGCAGTGTGTGCATCTATGAACAGATAATTCGTCATGCTTCTGTTGCTGTAACTGCTTGTGTAACTGTGCATGAAATAATGGTTGAATCTCCAATAAGTGACTGACTGACTTCATTCTTGGTGCGTTGGATGTGCCGCTGCGTCTGCAATAAGCGCCATTCAGGAGGAAGAATTCATGTATTTTTCAAATGAGACGAACAATAGCCCCTCAACTCAATGTGATTGCAGCTTAAAGTACGAAAACGTTGGAAGCAGAAAGATCTGATGATAATCCGTCTGTTGCTCTTCAGCACCTCAGGAAAGGAGACGCACTCACAGAAGTGAGCTCAATCACACACAAGCACACAGCATGTAAAAGACAATACACACATTCCCAATATGTCTGTTACCTTACTGATATTTACAGAAAAAGAACACACACGCAACAGATCCGTACGCCTTTTTAAACCAGCTTTGCAAAGTGACAGGCACACACGCATGCACCGTTTCACCCATTACTTTTTGCCTGAACAAGTGTTTGAAGGGCTGAAAGGCAATGCCTCACACATTAAAGTACACCTTTAAAGAAACTCCCTGCGGTAGTTCTGGAAAGACATTTTGCCCTCAAAACTTGTTCCAAAAGTTATTAAGACGTCCGGATATCACGCCCCCCCTCCAAGGCACATCAAATTCTCCTCAGCTCATCTTATAATTTCATCTCAGGTGTCCCTCCATTGTAATTTCCCTCAAAGGCCAGCATATTTCACATATTTGCAATGCAGCTGGTAAGCGGGGGGATTTGGGGTGAACATTGTGGGCTTAAAGGAGAAGATGAAACAATACAGTTGATGGGATTTGTTTCAAAAAAGTTGCTGAAATAGAAGTTGTTGTCGGTGTAGGGATTGTAAACACAAATACAGAAATCTGCAATTAAAGCCTTTTCTATAATTATAGATATGCTACAGGTGAACAATTTGAAATGAGGTAGTTGTTTTCTCTTACAAGCGTTCTAATATTTGATGTTTACATTATGGAAATTAGGCTACCTACTTAACTTTATGTTCAGAACCGAAAGTAAAATGAAACAAACACCTGAATGTGTATCTTCAGCCCATTGTCACTCCCATTGTGTTAAACAGCAGTCTAGCCAGTCACTGTGATGCTGTAGGTACCACACCAGCATCATTTTTTGAAGCATCCCTCTAGTGCAGAAGTATATAGAGTGAGAACAGTCAGAGCTGCGGGGTGCTTGTATGTGTCATACACTGGACTGTCCCTCTGTAACCAAAATTTGCATCCCTTTTGTGACAAAAAGTCAAGAGTAATTAGATTTTCAGTCCAATAACTTTAAGTTTACATATGTAAATGATGTAAGTGAGGGCAATAAAGTTACAAGACTGAATATAATTAGTTCAACCCAAAGTCTGATCATTTCCTAACCCCAACCATGTGGTATACTATTGCTAACTTGAGCACAGAGCCCTTCATGAGCAAAACTGACACTAGAGGGTTAGGTAGAGCGTCATAGATTTAAGCTTACCAAGCTATCATATATAACGAGTTAGGAGTGAGAATGTGTTGGTATTTTGTATATTTCCTTTCCACCAGTCTGAAAGAAGACACGATATAGAGGCAACATGGCAAAACAACCTTAAAATTGCCGGGAGCATGACGAGAAGGGTCTTTTCGTCTGGATTCCCCAGTAAGTGTGGAGGTTCTTATAGAGCAAAACTTTTCTGCTGAGATGCAGCCCAGTCTTCTGAGGAATTATGATTATATTGGATCCATAGCCTCACAGTTTACAATACACATGAATCATCATCATCTTCCTCTGGCTCTCTGGACTCACTGATTACATCTGCTGCATCCTGGGCACTCCCTATTGCCCTGTCCCCATATGGGTCAACTACTTCCTCTGACTCTCTCTCCTCACCTCTTCTTTCATCAGCCAACAGATGCATGTATCGCTGCTGGTGGAGGGTGGAGCTTTATCTTCAAAAATACCTTTTTTGTGTTTTTTTTTCTTTTTATTTCTAAGGGAGAAAATCACGGTGGCTTTAATCAGTCACTGACTTGTGGTTCTCTTTTTGTTTTGATTCTGATTGAAATATTAAAAATATTGTGTGATGCTTTGTGAACATTTTGGCCCTCTAGTCGCCTCATGTGACAAATGGTGAAAGGAGAGGGAGAGAGAGAGACGGATGCTGTAAGTGGCCAGAATACACACACACACACACACACACCACACACACACTAATATGCAGTTGCAGGTTATGAGTAATCCCTTCACCTTCCTGCGCTCTGTCATATACGCTAGTAACAACAAACACACACACACACTGTCCACTTCTACACACACATTCACAGAGGCTATTAGGGGTCCCTACCTGGTCTCGACTTCAGCAGTGATTGATAGAGCCTTCACTGCTCCACACAGGCTGTTTAGTCATACTGATTGCCCTGCATGTGTTAGTGTGCATTTGGTCCATGTGGCCTTTTACTAATGGCTACTGGAGGGAGGGAGCTGGACATTTCGTTGGAGTTTCATACAGCGAGTGTGTGTGTGCACACAGATCAAAAGTGTGTGTTTCAAAGGTGAGTGTGTGTACAGTTTATTTGTGTTTAAAAAAAAATGTCTTTGAGAGAGTCTTTTGGACTCAAGAAATAGTTTGCGGTTAAAGTTGCAATGTCACATTTGAATGATGGCTTGTGCCACTTTAGGACTTCAGGGTGTGCACAAAGTCACAGAGCGCGCACACACACACACACACACACACACACACTTAAAGAAAGCGTCACATTTCCCGGCCACCAGCCTCTCCACACATGGCTTCACTGTAATACTGAGAAAGAGCTTGGTAGAGAGACAGAAGGTGAAAGAAGAGAAATGAGAAATGGGGAGGGGGGTAAAAGGTGAAAGTGAGTTTAACAGAAAATGAAAAGGGCTGTCTGTAAAAGTAGTTTGGAATTCAGTGCAGCAACACAGCATGACGTCTTTCCCTGTAGTGATTTCTGTTGCATTAGTGTGGCAATCCTGCTACAATCACATCTGACATTTATCTGATGGCGATAGAAAATCATGGATTCTCACCATTCATTCGCAACTTGACACTATCAATCAACTCGCTACTAGTGGTGCTTTATAGGCTAACGATAGTGACCCGTGCTGCTACCCTGCCAGCCTGCACTGATATAAGAGGAGAGATACCGGCCCTCAGTTATCAAACGAACGTACAGCAGAAAACCGTGCGTACGACCATTTCCACGCAAACTTTGGCATTTATCAATTTGGACGTGAGCGGAAGCTACGATCAGATCTCACGTCAGGTCTGAGCTTGTGTACGCAAATTTGAGTGTGTGGATTTGCGGCGCAGCACAGCGAAATCTGGCTGAGTCTGAAAAGGATTATTAAACAGACCTCAGCTGTCATTAAGCATAAGCAGTCACATATTTTTCGTCCCTATTGGCTAATTAGTTGTTGACTGACACAGCTCAGTACCTATGTGTAGATAGCTAGCGCGCTAAACGACCCCGGCATTAAAACGGAGAGAAGAAGAGATGACGACAACGACAACGACAATGGAGAACAATATATGTATGTCATAACTATTTACATTTCATTAGTTTTTCTTGTTGCGGGTTGCTACTGTTGTTCTTCATTGTCGTCCTCATCTTCTTCTTCTCTCCGTTTTAAAGCCGGGGTCGTTTAGTGTGCTAACTAAATTCACATAGGTACTGAGCTGTGTCAGTCAAAATCTAATTAGCCAATGGGGACGCTCTGCTGAAAAGGCCCACCTACCCGAGAGGTTTGTGCCAAAACTGCAGACAAAATGTCAGAGAGCGCAAACGAGACAGAGCTGCAGAGAGACCGCAAAGCTGAAAGTCAGCGCAAAAGTCTGAGCGGAGAGAGAACAGCAGAGGGAACCGTAAGCAAAATGATGCATTATTAGAAGAGTAAAAGATCAATATTTTACACTATTTGACAAATTATTTGATTGCAAGTTTTATTTTTGAAATTAGTTTTATGTTCTCTCATATTCCTGTTTTTGTTTGACATTTAAGAAGTTTTGTTTGTTTCTTTTGGCATAAATCTAATTCCATAGGTAAAGCCAAATGTGAACAGATCCATTGTCAATGTTATTAGTAACACATTTTCCGTCTGTGACAATCAAAATGTCTGCTATAGAAAAGGCCTATTGTTCTGAATGTCCACATCCATCTCTTCCCCTGTGTGTCTATTATCAGCCTGTTCAGCACCCTGCAATCAGACAAACATATCAAATGAAAATCTTTTATAGCCTCTACCTCTTGGCTTCTCTCTGTGCCACTCGTCGGTCCGGATTTTAGCAGTTTTAAATATTTAATTCAGTCCCATCTCTATCCACCCTGTGTCTCTCCCTCTCGCTCTACCTGGGTGGTGTCTGCAGGTGTCTACAGGGGGCTGACTGACTCGCCAGTTGAATAATTCACTCAGTCCAAACGAGCTCTCCCTGGCCTTAATGAAGCCATTAATGAGACTCTGTGGAATTCAGAGTGCTGCCTCACACCTCTCCTGATAACACACACGCGTGCAAACACGAAGGGTGCACACACATAAATGTCGGCCTTTACATAAGAAACGTGGATGTGCACTGCAATCACACTTACACACTGTACAAGCTGACATTCAAAGGCTGGCATGTCCTTAAACACACACACACACACACACACACACCCCACCACCATGCTAATCATGGGTCGAATGCAGCTTGGAGTAAAATAGGTCAACAGGAAATCGGCAACATGCCTGAGTGGCACCATGCTTGTGTGTGTAAGGGTGCGTGTGTTGGACTTCATGTGGTTTGTACACCTGTTTTGGGCAGGGCTTTAGCTGCTACTGATGTCTGTTTTAAAGCCTTTTTTTTTTTTTTTTTAACTATATGATTAAACAGTTATTGAAATCAAAAGAGGAGAAATCCAAGTAACTTAAATCTTTATAAAACATTTATGCAAGTTAAAATTTGAGTGGGGTTTGTGTTTGGACTCAGGTCCTCATTGTTTATCTTGATGTGTTAATCTCAGTGTGAACTGCTCTTGGGTTGTTATTAGTTGGTATATTGTTTCCAGGATGAAATCGTTCATTTGATTGCCTTAAAAATGTTACCAATGACTTTGAACTGTATTTCTGTCTAATTCTGTTTATAGTATATTTTCCAGCCTATGGCCAGGTCACTCTGGAAACATAACTTGTTTATCATTTTATGTAAAAATAATACCTATAAAGTTATATAAATACAGTTTCTGAAATGCTGGCTACCGTTGTGCATGGCTCATGCCAAGCTCTCAAAGCCAACAAGTGTGTATCTTGCTGAAAACCAAAAGAAGTGGTTAACCAATCATAGGACTTGATTACCTCCCTCTGCCTTTACTGACCTACAAAACAAATATTTGCATTCTGAGACAATCGTCCGTCTACCAGAAGTAGGATAGTGATACTGACTGATAACATTTACTCTGTTTTGTGATGTCATGAAAAGTGTTTATTCCACTGATTCCACCATTAGATTTGTTTCCAGAGAGATATTATTGCATGTATTATTGAGTATAAATTCTATATTCTACATCTGTGTTTTTATACAAAACAAATGACTCTCCTTCTTTCACCTTTCTTTAGCTAGAACATCTTACAGTAATAGTTGAATGAGAGACTTGTGCAGCACAGAATAAGTAAAGGCAACATCACCTCCTTCACTTTACCACTACATTTATAATTAGGTGAATAAATAAGAATCACCTCCCAAAACCTTGTTTAGGGGACTGAATCAATTTTCTGATTACATGGTTCAAGGTACGAGCTGGAGCCTCTAAGCTTATTAGCCTGGCTGGCTGGAGTTCGACTGTGTGTGTGTGTGTGTGTGTGTGTGTGTGTGTGTGTGTGTGTGTGTGTGTGTGTGTGTGTGTGTCTGTGTCTGTGTGTGTTTTGGTTACACACCTGGATGACTGCCAGGAGGTGAGAGCATTTGGAGTTAGTACACAAACCCAAGTCTGGGTGGGTAAGGGGAATAGAGATTGAGAGAAAAATGGTGACAAGATTGCAAAGGAAGAGGCGGCTGGCCTGGAGGTGTGAGAGTGTCTGAACAGGTCCAGTTGCCATGCCTCAGATCATATGCATGGTATCACAAATACCTTAAAAATAGTAATGAGCTGTCCAGGGCAACCAAAACAGGACCTGGGACATCATCGTAGATAGAGCTACAGATAACAGTCAAACACAGTCACAGTCTGACATTCACACTTAGATAGCATATTAACAATCATTCCATCAGAAAAGATAACAGAGGCAACTCATGTTTTATTGGCATAACATAACATAACAATTGACAAAACAGGACCAGATCAAGCCAAAGAACATAACATTTCACGAACACAATATTTCATAAAACAATACAGCATTTCACAAAGCATGACATTTGACAGGTTAGGACATGGGGTTGGGTTTCAGGTCAGGACAGTTAAAACGAGAGAACATTAACATGGGTTAGGGGTACGACTTGCCTTTCTATAGTGCTTTTCCAGTCTGCAGACCATTGGAAGCACTGTACAACACTTGTCACTCTGACACATTCACACACTGCTCTTCAGGAGCATTTTGGTTTTCAGTATCTACTCAAGATACTTTGGCAAACTGCTAACCTCCTGATCACTGCGTAACACGCTCTACCTCTTGAGCCACAGCCACTCCAAGCATTGATTGGCACAATAGCGCAGTTATATTGATGAAGGTTGATGAAGGCACGCGTGTGTGTTAAGGTCTAAATCTAAGTGCTGTATCATAGTCAACTGAACTTCAAGAAACTGAAACTGAAAGTCCAGTTGACTACGATACAGCACTTAGATTTAGTGCAGTTATAGTGTGTCCGTAGTTCAGTTAGCTGATAAAATGAATCCATAGTTAGAGTATGAAGGAGGCCAATAGCTTTTGGTCTGAAGGGGGCTTAGCCTTCAAATCACTAGGCCAGTTAGGAGAAAAAAAAAAAATGGTGAGGAAGACAACACTTCTGCTGACCTACAGCGCTTTTGTCCTCATATTCTTGATTAAGATGGTCAACTGAAACCTTGAGTTTAAAGGCCTGCTGCTCAGAAGTCACTGTATGAGACTGGATTTCTCTCTGGAGCTCTTAATTTCCTTAGTTTTTATCTTCAGCTGAATGTGCAGCATCTGTGTTTCATCATTAAGCACTTTGTCCCTCTGGCAGGCTTTGAGCTGCTCTCTTGCACACAAGCCTTTTTCTAGTCCACACATGTTTTTGACCCCCTGAACTTGTTGTTGCAGGGTCTTGTTTTCCTGCCTCAAAGACTCATGCTCTTGCTTCATTAAATTAAAGCTTTGTTTACATTGTTGTTGAACATCTTTGAGTTCGTGCAGCTTTTGTTGCAGAGCCTCATCATTGTGCCTCAGATCCCCTTCTTCATCACACAACTTTTTGTAAGATCCTGGATGCCTTGTTGTGTTGTCTCATCCACTTGTTTTCTTGGTTCAATGCATTGTAGTTACCTTAAAGTCCCGCCAGTGCTTTTGAACTCCTGGGCTTTTTTTCAAGAGCTTCCTCCTTTTGTCTCATGGCCACTTCTCCATCATGGAACCTTTCCTCCACCTCCTGGAGTTGCTGCTCCAGAGCCTTGTTTTGATGTCTCAATATGTCTTTTCTTGGCTCAATGCAATATAGTTGTATTCAAGGACTTTGACTTTGCTAAGAGTGTTGCTTAGCTCCTGTACATTATCTTGAAGAGCTTTATCCTTTTTGTCTCATGGCCTCTTTTACATCACACAACTGTTTGTGAAGCTCCTGGATTTCTTGAGTCAGGGTGCTGTTAAGGTGCTCCACAGATATGAAATAACAGCAACAGTGTTTGTGGTCTTTTGTTCTTCACACAACTTGTTGGCGAGCTTCTCGACTTAATGTTTCAGTGTCTCAATCTGTCTTTGGACGTCGCAATGAGCTGAATCCATCTGAGCCACCAGCTGACTTTTTGTCTCGCTTAGTATCAATTCAAAATGTCTGTGTCAACTTCACCTACCTGTCTCTGCACTACTGGATCTAAAATGAAGGATTCTGTGCTGGAACTTTTATATTCCATGCCTTTGAGGTTGACTTTGACTCAATAAATGATGAATAATGAGAATAGCCATGAGTTATGAGATTATGGGATTTATTCTTTTATTCTTTTATCAGTTAATCTAAAACAATGTTACTATACATAATTTAAAATAATGTTTAAATGGAAAGTACAACAGCAAACAGTGAAATAAAAGGCAATATCATTAGTTTTACTTTAACTATCTCAATGACCTTCTTTCACCTATCATGACCTTTTCTTGAATGAACCAAACATAAAAACAAAGTGCCAAGTAAAACACTGTATTTATTTATATGCACAGGAAAGCTATACACCGTACAGCAGTGCACAAACGATTGTCTTTGGGTTATTTTTGACCCAGCAGGATAAGAGAATTTACACACCACAACCCCCCTCACTCACTCACCCTCCCAAACACACACACACGATGAGTAATTGAGAATATGTTTGCTAATGATTGAACACAGCATCTCCCTTCCACAATAACACATGACTTCAAGTTCAAAAAACTAGAAACCATCTTGCCTTGGGATGACACCAGCCCTGGTGTTTAACATGTTGACGTCCCTACTCATCAGTACTCAGTCGTTACTACATTATTATGACAGCATTGCCAGTATTGTTTTCACCTTGTGTATGTGTGTGTGTCTGTGTGTGATAATGGCGAAATGTGGTCCTAGAGATATTTATTGTGGAGGGAACTACCACAAAAGCAATTTTGTGTTTGTCTGCCTAACAAGATGCAGTCAAAAACTTTACAAGTATGCAGTTTAGATCAAAACATTTTTGGCTCGAATTTGTTTGCTGCTTGTGTCACATAGGATCTTTCTTTAAAAAAAAGCAAGCCTGGAATCTTTTTTTAACCTTGACCAAAAGTTATTGCGGTTTGGCTTTGTATAGCATAGTGGACACCTGTGGCAGTAAAGGTACAGTCAAAGCAGACAACATTAATGGAATAAAAATAGGGAAAATCACAATCACATTGCCTCAATGCTTTACAATCTGTACAGTGAACGACATACTCCTTCCCTAGACTCTCAATCCGAGTGAGGAAAAACTTGCCATGTTATTAAAGCTCTCATTTTAACGATTTTACATCATGGTCTGGCTGAGTGCTCAATTCTGATTGGCTGAAGGGTTTGTCATACTGGCACCTCTGGAACTACTCCAGTTATTCACAAAATGGGCACATTCAACTTTGTGTACGATTTACACTATATCAGTGCTTAATGGCGACGAATGAAAATTGACATTTTAAAGCTTTCTGAAAATTAGGACCAATTGTTTAATTAGAAATGCCAGTACCAACATAAAATAAATGAAGCAGCTTGTCTGTTGAACCCTGAACACCTGGGGTAATATTACTTTTACACCAAGCCATGTTTTCAAAGAAAAACTTTGTATGACTTGGGAGTTGTTCTATGACCTTTACTTGCTTGGTTCTTATTTCTGTCCCGTTTTTTGATGTATCTGGCCTGATACTGGCTGCTGCAAAAACCCAATTTCCCCCAGGGATCTATTTATTTATCAAATGTAATCTAATGCTTAGTGTCATTACTTTGAATCTTGTCCTTGACTATTTGCTGTGAGTTACCTTGTCTCTCACTGATCTTGTATTACAAAAGCATCCCATCAAAACTAATGTGGACTCTCTCAACCCCCAGGTCTATCCCCTCATTCCCGCCTCCTCCCTCTTCATGCAGGACAAACTCGACTCAAAGCATTTATTACATCAAGGTCACAGCTGTATTTTATATATGATAAGAAAATAGCAAATAACATGGAATCAGCTCAGCTTCGGGTGCATTGATGCTCTGGCAAGACGATTAATTTTGTTTCCTTTTTGGTCATGCTGAAGTTGTAAATGACACATTGGTTCCATTTGTGCTCCTTTTAATGAGACATGCATTGCTCATTGTCACATTATTAGAGTAAAGAAATTTTGAAAGTCAAGTCTCTCTTCTGAGTCTATTCATCTCTCCTTCCTTCTTGAGACAGCCTCAAAAGCAATACACACACACATGCACACACTGAGGCACTAGGAGGTCTCATCATATTTCAATTCACTTAAACATAAATGCAAATGAAAGCTTAATATACTGAAAAATAAATGATGTGAGTCTTGGTCTGTGCAGGTATTTTGCTCTCTTCTCTGTGGTGATTTGAATGTTTTGGATAGATTTTCACAGATGAAAATGTAATAACTCTAAAGCTCGTGCTTGATTTAATTTCATCTCAATGCTCACCATGTTTAAGTGTTCATCTTTTGATTGAAACAAAATGCTTTAATTTGGGTCTTGGACTTACATTTTGGCTGATCTTCTGACTGGGTCACTTTAAACTTTGTAGGTGGGTCAAAACATTCTTAGAAGCCAATCTTTCACCTAGAATGATACAGCTGCTGCAGTTCTCAATAACTGATTGTTTATTCACATTCATTCTATGAATTATGATGCAGAAAATTAAAACACTTAGAAAGTGGTACATTTCAGCTTGTAATGATCACAGAAAAAACAAATGAAAGCAGCTTTTTCTGACACATTTATGTTTGTTGTTAGGGTTAGGGTTAATAATCATTACAGTTTCAAAGGAGGAACTGAGTCTGACTTAGGTGGGACTCGAGTCTTCGACTTGGACTCGAGTTACACTTAAATCGGCGCACACATAGACTTGAAACCCAACTCGGACTCTCGATCTGGGACACGTGAACAATCTTTGTCTGGCGAGTGCCTGGCCACAGATGATGATGATGCTGCAGCAACAACACAGTTCAAAACAACACCACAGCAAGCACACCAGCAGCTGCTGTGTCGTGTGTCATCACCTTTGGCTATAAAGACTTCACACATAGTCCAAACAAAAGACTCGCTTCATGCAATGTCTGCAGAATCAAAGTAAATGATGCTGAATTGACTACGTCAGACTTTATCGGGCACCTGAAAACACCCATATAAGTAAAATAGTCAGCCATCATGGTTATTGTTTGCATCTAATCATGGTCTAGTGCAGCATTATAAGATATCCAACATTAGCTTGCTTAATTAGATTGGTACAGGCTGAATATTTTGGAAAAGTAGTGTTTGCTTGCCTCACTTGTCCACATGGTGCTGGTTGTGCCATGATTGTAAAAATGGTTAGGTAACTGAATAGTCTATGTTCTGCTGCCACCACCTGCTGACTAACTAGGTCAGTAGGACCTCAATACTGCTCTGTATCATACGTGCTTGTTCATGTTATCAGGCAAAACAGTTTGAGCTTTCATTGGGTGTTTCTTATATTGAAAGGCAAAAAAAAAACAGTTTACAGTAATCACATACCAAAAGTGTGAGAGAAAGATGTATGTATGTATGTATGTATGTATGTATGTATGTGAGAAGGTGCAAGTGAGATAAGCAGATAATATCATAAAATGGAACCCCATTTTCCATTCCTGCCCTTTTTAATGGTTAATACAGAGATTTCTAAATGTTTGAGGTAACACAGCGAGCCGAGTGTACGATAGTATCATTATTAAATATACAGTATGTGTGATATTAATGATCAGCATTTCATTTCAATATGATAATGCTCCCATGATTAATTCAGCTCTAATATCTTAAGCTGCTATTCCATTTCACCCGCTGTGGTAATTGAGTGTATTCTGGTACAGTGTGTTCCTCTCCAACAGATTTCTTGCCTTTCAGATGCCAACCATCCTATTGTTGCAAAGAGTTTCTACAACTGAGGCAGCCAAGTCGAGGGGATGAGCTTCTCAAGCCCCTCTCCCTTCTGAGACACACACACACACACACACACACACACAGAAGCACTGTACTGAGTATAGTAAACAGATGAACCCATAAACACAGACAGCACAAGCATGTGTTTAAGCAGACTGATCTGTCTCCTTCTGTCTTCTTGTCCACACACACAAACATGCAGAGGAATACTGGGAAGCACATACACATATGAATGTCAAAAAATGTGTATGTCTGTGTGGACACTGGTCTATGTATGGCTATCTGCTGCTATCTGCTCTGCTGCTGCCCTCTGCTTTGTGTTCGTAAAGGTAGTCTCCAAGTGTGTTAATAGCACAGCAAAGATGACGTTAACCTGTCACTGTCCCCTCACTTACAATAATCAGTCTGCACCCAGAAACAGGCCTCTGCTGTCGGATTAAAACCCTACATGCCCCGGACCAATACATATTGGTTTGCCTTTTACGCATTTCAGAATCTAAATGAGATGCATTTTATATTGATATCAAGCTTGAGCTTGAACCCAATTAATGTGCATCTTGACAAAATCACTATGTGAATGAAAACCAGGATGTTTGTTTGTTTATTGAATTTTTGTCAATATAAGTGCTGATTCGTACAGCCTAAACATGTAGACCACGGATGGGCAACTTTAATCATCGGGAGGGCCACAAAAATGTTATCCTCACTACTTGAGGGCCAGATTGTAATCGTGCACTTCCACCAGTAGGATACTGTAACCCCATCGTTCAATTAGCCAATTTAACACGGAGACAAAACATTCACATTCCTGAGTGATACACAATTATTTCAGTGCAATGGCGTCTCAAAAATCATCATTCAATAAAAATAACACAGGCACAAAGTGCAACAATAATAACAAAAAACAATATTGATATTTGACGTGCATTTTTACTCTCTGCCCTTTCCCATTCCATTACATGTTTCATATTTATGCCGTGATAAATGTGCCGCATTCGTGAAGGAGCAATGGGAGGCTTTGAGCACAGAAAAATATATTTTGCTAGCACATGAATTATATTTTGAAGAAAATTTTACCCTGGGCAAAACACAATTTCATTTGTGGAAACAGAAATATATTCTGTGCTCAATACGTGTATTTGCATGTTTGCTTTTATGCATTTCAAGATGCAATAATAACCTCTGTGCTCTCCCAAACTCTTGCTGGCTGGGCTGCAGACCGCTCACTCTTGCTCTCAATCTCTCCTTCTGTGCACTCAAGTTAGCACTGCGTTAACAAACAGCTAATCGGAATTTAGCGACTGATCTCCAAGTCTCCCACTGGGTTGATTTGTGGCACATTTATATCGCTGCGCCAACTTGAGCGAGTATTCTCCATCACTGCTGCACTCTGTCTGCTGCAGCGGCGCAGTTACACACATCTCCGAGTGACACCTCCATCCCGGACCCGTTCAAGTCCAGCAGGCTCGGCAGGTGTTTGATATAGTAAATAGCCGCCCGCAGTGTCTCCACCTTGCTGAGTCATTTGTCTTCCAGCTCCTGCGGCAGATGCTTTCTGGGCCGTTCGTGGCCTTCATTTACGCAGCGCACTCCGAGCCGCTCCTTTTGCGGATGAACGCAGGCTGGGGCACTGGGGCAGATGCAGTGTTAGCAACATGGCAACCCCCAACATCTGGCTTCTTTCCAAAGCAAAAATGAACCGTAAGAATCCTAACTGGACCTTGGAAACCAGATCTCAGTGCTATGAAAAGACCAACGAAAGTGCTCTGCAGTGTTTATAGGCAGGCAGGTTTTGTTACCTACTGAATTCATAGATGGGATGCTGGTTTTGAACTATCTCAAGTCGCGTTGGCAAAGGGGAACACACCAGGGGAACGGACTTTGATACATCATATGAATGCTCTCCATCGTATGAATGCCCGTACATTAGTTATTAGGAAGGTAGCTTGCTTCCCTATGTGCCATGATGCTATCTTCATTTTTGACAGAAAAATCCAGCCCAGTGGCAGGCCCAATAGCATAGTGACTGGGGGGTTTATAGATGACCAAGCCAAATGGGGTCATTTTTATCCAGTCATTACACCGTGTAATCAGTATTTACGTCAGAGTGATAAACCCCAAAAAAGGAACAAAAATCAAATTGTTCTATACAACTAATTCACTTTCATATCTGTCTGGAAATACTTGAGATTTACTTTGGTAGAAGTCCTCTTGATATAATTTTAATCTCCTAGCAAGGTCAATGTATGCTACACCTCGTTGGGTATTTGAAATGAAGAGAAAAATGCATGTTGCTAGCAGCCAAAAACAAATCAGAGAGATGAAGGACATTTTGAAAAGAGAGGAGAAACCGATCCTTTAATCACTGAGTTTGTTTATGGCACAGAGAGGACATTCAGAGAAATGTGTTTGGTTTTGCTCGGCACCTTCTTCAGAGCGAACACTGAGAAGCAGTGTAATTCAGACATTCTCCACTGAAATTAACCACATTATCATGTCAGTCCTGTCCAAACACCAGTGCAATTATCTGCCACTGCTGCAAGATGACCTGTTTTCCAATAGATTAAAATAAACGCGATAAGTCTGAGAGTGAGATAAAAATGTTTGTTATGCTTGTCACTCTGGCAGAGTCTCATTCTGGCCTCTGAATTAATACTGTTTCTCTATTAAAAACTACATCAGTATCGCTGCTTATTCTGGGGTAGATATTAAAGGACCTACACAGGCTGTTAGTCTTTTAAAGCGACATATTTTCAGTCAAAAATATATATTTCTCCTTCTGGACTGGCATAATATTTGCACAGGGTTGAGAAATATTGCAACGCTGCTTCCAAAGATTGAGTGAGTCTGAGCCTTCTATTTGCATGCACATTGCTACATAAACCATCATTAGACTGCTTTCAGACCAACATTGCCAAGGTGTGATAGCTTTACAGAGTTGTAAAAATCCTGCCTGACAAATAACTCACAGGTACCTGGAGCAACAGTGTTTGAACACGGCCTTACGGATGCTAATTAGTAATTATTAACATGCTTTTAGCACTGTTGTCACAATCTGTCGGATTAGGCTTATTCCTCTGAGAACAAGGTAGCAACTTAAGCCTGTTTCAGACCAAGGATTTTTGGCAAGATCAAACCATCATAGAAAATTGCATGGGAAAGTTGAAGTGATATGAACTGGCCTGTCCCAGCTCGACCCAGGGTGGCTGATTGGTGTCAATGATGGCGTCATGATGCATTGCAAGGCTTTGCCTTTGTAAATCTCTGGTCTTCACAGGTCTTTTGGTGTGGAGGTCTACACTTTGATCAGATCTTCTCTCATCTTCTCCATCAACTTTTAGGTGCACAGTCAAAGTCAGGAACTCATCACCTTCCAATAAATGCAAAAGAAAGCTCTGATGCTGCTTGAAATCCATTTTTCAAAGGGTTTGAAATGAAACATTCAGAAGAGGGCATGAATTGCAAAAACATTTGTCTTTGAGGCATCTGTCAAATCAAGTGGCAATGAAAGAAATGGGACAGTCAGACAATACCTTTTGTGTGTGTTTATTCTGAAAAATGGGTGCAAATTAAATGAATTCTACTTCTACAGGAAAAATAACCAAAACAGTGTGTTTTTCAGCTCTGAAGCCACATTTAGCCAGGTCTGTTTTGTTTTGATTTCAAGTGAAAAAATACACATTGGTGAGCTGTATATAATACACATTTAAAGAATCACAAAAATGCTAAAATGTACCTCTGAGGGCCAAAATGTAAAGCTGTAGGATTTGTAGATTTGTAGCTGTAAGTTCAGCTTGTTGCTGAACGTCCAACAGTGAATTCTCTCATTTCAGCAACAATCTGAGGCACTGAAACAAGACTTTATTGATCTGTTGAGCAGAGTCAGATCTCTGCACACTGTGGTGAATGTCAGTGGCTCTCTACCGACTGTCCCGAGAGGCGATAAGAGGTACAGCAGGTTGTTGATGTTGAACAGATGGCTCAAAGTTACATGTGCTGCTCCATCAGTGAACTTTTTTTATTTTTTTACTTAACAGTTTCTGGGAACGCAGACAACTCTTCAAGGAAGATTTCGCCTTAACAAGTCCGGGTTGTAAGGTTGTTCACCTCCAACATATTTCAGTCTGTGCATCATACATCAGTTCCGCCTGCCAAGGACAAGAGGCGAGACAAACCAAAACAACCGATAAGACGGCACACTTGAGGAGAACTACTAGTGCCTGAGATAAGCTATGAACACGGGAGACCTCTGAAGCCATCTTCAACCCCCAAAGAGGAGTGGCCTTGAGTCACGACAGGAGGGAACTTCCACTCTTCACCACCCCAACACATGTGGTCTGTATAGAAAATACAACCAACTCAAACTGATATGCACCGGGTCCAGGCTACAAAGTTGATATCACAAATGCCCCCCCCAAACAAACGAAAAGCCGGGGCCCTGTGGAGCTCAGGTAGCCTCCTTAATTCCATTGATGACAGGCAATAGAAAAATGTTGAATCTGCTGAGGAACACGAAGTATTTAACTCCATCTGCCGGTTTATCAAATTTAGCTCCAATTGCTCGTCAGTAAACTGTGGCCGAGAATTCTACAGTTGGTTTTGACTGATTACATTTTGCTTTATTAAACATCAGGTCTCTGGCAGGAAAATCTCTTTAGGCCAGGATAACAGTGCAGGTGCTCACCCTGAATCAAGCCCTCCAAACTTAACTGTAACTCACAGAGAAAGCCGGCACTGAGGCTCCGCAAGAGATGTGCCTGTACACGTCATGATGATGATGTTGGTGTGTTTCCCAGGTGTCCCCCCTGTCAATCTTAACCTGCAGACCGTTTATAATGTGTAGTGATTGAGAACCCGGCCCCCTAAACATCCTGGAAGGTGAAAGAGTTACGTTTTTTGCGCTAAATTACATAATCGCCATCAGTAAACAGGTCGCTGCGTGACTCTGTCACTCCCGGGGATGGAGGCTGTTTTCTGGGGGAAAGTTCACTGAAGTCTCGGTCATGGTGATTTATATCAACACAACCACTTGAGTGAATTAAAGTTTTTGCCGGTGACAGACGCAGTTTTTTGAGCAGAAATGTGATGAAGAGTTGGTAGGACAGGCAGGAGGACAGACGCTGCTCCTCCTACAACTGCGGTATTTTTTCCTCATATAAGTTACCGATGACAGTTACAGTTACTACGTTACTTTTGTAATAATCGTTAGATTAGTCGACTAATCGAAGAAATAATCGCTAGATTAATTGTTTGAAAAATAATCGTTTGGGACAGCTCTAGTGTTGTGTCCTTGATAACTTTGGACTCAGCAGGTGACACAGCCCACACACAATAGAGGCAACTTCCTTGTCTTGGTTATCGCCAAGCTCTGAACATTTCTAAGGTTCTGGTATCTGATGTTGCTGATCTCTTTGATCATCACTGTGTTTTCTCAGAGAGTGATATATCTGTCTACACTGAAAACATTAAAAACTCCAAAGATCAAACTCAAAACACTAGATCACTGAAAACACCAGCAACATATTCAGTCAGACTTTCTCTTCCACAGCTCCCCTATCCAGGTTCTATGTCAATGGCCTTGTAGATCTTCTGAGATCTCAAATTAAATGAGTTATTGATGCCATTGTACCCACTAAAGTGAAGGAGGTCTCTGTTAAGAAAAAGTCTCCTGGGAGAAATGATGCTGGTCAAAATGGAATGAAACTAATGCTGAAAAACAAATCTCCAGGTTCATTTTGACATTTATAAAGAGTGGCTTTACATTTTTGGTGTAGAACTGAGAAGTTCAAGGCAGTCCTTCTTCTTAGACATTCCAGCAGGTGAAACCTTCCTCCTGCTGTCTTGATATTTTACCAAAAATAAATGTCAAAAATGTTACAGACTGTTTCTTGATGTCCCCCTATCTGTTTGTAATGTATTTTAATCTAATTCCATGCCCCTGCAAAGCACTTTGAGTTGCTTCGTGTCTGAATTGTGCTAAACAAATAAACTTGCCTTGCCTTGCCTAATGGGGGTGCCGCAGTCTGAAATTTTGGTAACAAGTTTGTATGAATGTTTTTATTGGTAAATCTACTTTGAAAGTGGAAATACTTGCTCCTGAAAGCTTGTCTGTGATGTTGCATGGACAATCAGAGAGCAGAATGGTGATGGGTATTAGTCAGATATTTAGAAATGTAGTGTCACCTCAGTTCCCAGGTTTATTCACACCATTATAGGGTGTTTGGTAGAAGGAGTTCTTTCCCAGCAAATGTATTTGTCTGTGTCTGTTTCTGGTATTATTTCACACAGCTAGTTATTAGTCTGGTTGTCAATAACTTAATCTATTGTAAATAAAAAAGCAATTGTACAATGCCATCTGAAATCTTCAAAAACTCTCTTGCATCCTGAATAAGTAGCTGTGTAGGCTGCGTGCAAGCTGTGATCACAGAGACAGGATTCTTTGTGAAATGTTAAATGTCCCAGAGGGACGGGATGTCCCAGTTGGCTGAAAGTTTCCTTACTGAGATTTGTCCTGAAGATTTTCGAAAATCGTGTTCCGCAACGCTCCACTGGTCTGAAGCTCGCTGGCTGAGAACCATGGATGTGTTGTGGAAATGTTCATAACTCTTGACCATGAGTCCACATTAGCTGTGTTAAAAGATGTTTTGAGAGAAAAAAAAAAAAGGAGGAAAACAAGATGTTGCATTAAAGTGTCAAGATACTCAATAAGAGGGAGGTAAAATAATTAACCTGTTTGTATATCAACATGATGTATGTAAGTCCTTTTTAAGTTCTTAGTGATTTAGTAAATTAAGTTATACCAATAATTAAAACCCTTTAGGAAGTGAAATATGTAAAAATTGACCACGTCAAAATCATAACTCAGTTACTCAGGAGTTGTTATTTCACATCGCAAATCAATACATCTGCACAGGCATAGTCGAACTGTTGATCACACTGTGCTTGCTATTCCAGCCAGATCAGCTAACACCAAACCTCACACCAGCAATCTAACCTTTGGGTTATTAAACATTTGCTAACTGACCAACAAGGGACCTCTGCTCTTTGATCTACTGAATGAGTAAGTTTGATTTCTTTTGCCTGACTGAGACATGGCAGCAGCCTAATGATTTTTCACACCTTAATCAAACTATTCCTCCTGGTTTTGTCTACTCATCACAACCTCGTACCTCTGGCAGAGGGGGTGGCCTGGCGATACTATACAATCAAATATGGAAAGTGTCCTCCATCACAGTGCCTGTTTATCCCTCATTTGAGTCCATTGCTCTACAAATCAAGGGCCCAACTCCCACTATTCTAGCCACTATCTATCGACCATCCAAGCCGAATAACGCCTTCCTACAGGAATTCTCAGCCTTGGATTTTAATATCCACTGAGATAGCTTTAACAATATTTTTACAAAGGACTTTACCTCATGCCTTGACAGCTTTGGACTACAGCAACATATTGACTTTCCAACACACTCCAAAAGACACATTCTTAACCTAATCTGCTGCTCTGGTGTAACCCCCCTAAACTGTTGTGCCGCAGATTTGCCCATCTCAGATCACAAGCTAATATCCTTTGATGTCATTCTGAGATTATCCAGGACAAACATGCCTCGCTCTATCTCTTTTCGAAAACATCAAAGATATTGACTTGTCAGCCCTTTCTAATGGAATTGATGATTTTCCCAGCAGAAACAATTTATCTACCACAGATGAACTGGTATCCCACAACAATCTCGGACTTCAGCACCTTCTAAATACTCTTGCGCCTCTGAAAACAAGGTCTGTTTCCTTTGCCCACTCTGCTCCTTGGTTTACATAAGCGCTACGCCAGCTCAAAACCAAAGGCCGTTGCCTGGAACGCCTTTATGGCAAAACCGGTCTAGCAGTGCACAAAGAAATGTATCACAATCACATACTCCAATACAAGGATGCTATTTCTCTAGCCAAAACCACATACTACTCAACCTTGATCAGGACAGCGGATGGGAACACTAGAGCCCTATTCTCTACTATCAACAATATCCTGAAACCACCCGACGTTCTACCTCCTCACCTACTCACAGCTGCACAGTGTGACAACTTCATGACCTTCTTCAATGCCAAAATTGAAAACATCCACCAGACACTGACTGCTTTAATTAACTCTACACCCTCTCTGCACTCTCTGCCCACATTCTCCATCAGCTCTCCACTTGCCAGTTTCAAACTGCCCACTGGCTCCGAAATAACCAGACTCATCTTCAAATCCAAATCATCAACCTGCCAGTTAGACCCCCTGCCCACCTACCTGGTAAAAAGCTGCATGCCAGCCTTGTCCTCTCTCATAACTGATATCATTGATTCTTCATTGACTTCTGGTGTTGTTCCATCATCACTAAAGACTGCTGCAATTACTCCAACTATCAAGAAACCTGGTGCAGACCCAAATGATTTGAACAACTTCCGTCCCATCTCAAACTTACCATTTATCTCAAAAATACTCGAAAGAACTGTTGCAGCTCAACTAAACACTCATCTGTCTCACTACAAACTCTTCGAACAATTCCAGTCTGGCTTTCGTGCCCATCATAGCACTGAGACAGCCCTCGTGAAATTAACACATGACCTCTTGATGGCATCTGACTCTGGCTTACTCTCCATCCTGGTTCTCCTTGACCTCAGCGCAGCCTTCGACACTGTCCCACATGACATCCTCCTGGGCAGGCTGGCCTCCATTGGAATCACAGACATCCCTCTGGCCTGGCTGAAATCTTATCTCACTGGTTGCACACAATTTGTCCAACTCAAGAACCTAAGATTTTCCTCCTCTCCAGTCTCCAGCGGTGTTCCCCAGGGCTCTGTCCTTGGCCCCCTCCCGTTCACTATTTACCTTCTGCCCCTTGGACACATTACCAGGAAATTCCATATTCAATTCCACTGCTATGCTGACGATACACAGCTTTATATCTCCACCAAGCCTACTTCCACTCTACGACCCACAGCTCTATCTAACTGCCTACTGGAAATTAAATCATGGTTCTCAATCAACTTCCTTAAACTGAACAGTGACTAAACCGAGGTCCTCCTCGTTGACACCAGATCCACCCTGGCAAAGCACAACCCCTTCTCCATGTCCATTGACAATTCCACTGTCTCACCATCACCCTAGGTAAGGAGCCTGGGTGTCATTCTGGACGGCACCTTAACCTTTGAAGCCCACATCAATAATGTTACCCGATCTGCATACTTCCATCTACGCAACATCAACTGCCTCCGTCCCTCACTCACACCAGCCAGTACTGCTATCCTCGTAAACACCCTGGTTACATCTCGTCTGGACTACTGCAATTCTCTCCTCCATGGTCGTCCTCTGAAATCACTCCATAAACTCCAACTGGTCCAGATAGCAGCTGCGCGTATCATCACCAGAACTCCCTTTGCTGAACACATTACCCCAGCCCTGCAGCAACTCCACTGGCTCCCTATCAAATCCCGCATCGATTTCAAGATTCTACTCCTCACTTTCAAGATCCTTCATAACCTGGCACCATCATATCTCGCTGAACTGATCCATATCCACAATCCCTCCTGCACCCTCCGATCCTCTACGACCATCCAGCTCTTTACCCCATCTGCCAACCTAATCCATGGTGATTACGTCAAGAGCTTTTAGCCGATTTGCCCCCAGCCTCTGGAACTCTCTCCCACCAGACATTCGCACTTCTAACACTGTCTCCACCTTTAAATCTCACCTGAAAACACACCTATTCCACATGGCCTACTCTGTATCAGCCTAATCATATAATCACACTCCTGCCTATTCTCCATTCCACTGTATGGCACTATTCTCACCCTGGATGCTCAACCCTGCCTAACCCGGCCCGGTTGACTTTCTATATGGTGTGGACTGCAGAGTCTGAACCCTGCACACACTCTTTCCCATTCTCTATCCCACTCTACTGCACAACTCTCACCCC
>CAEMYA010000486.1:910434-924480 GCA_903131615.1 Diplodus sargus | reverse complement strand
TTATGAGTCATCTCTGCAGTCCCCAAACAAATATTTCCCTCTGGAGATGGTGGAGCACAAAAACAGAGCCAGAGGGCGAGTGAATACTGGACACAGGCCAACAAGAGAAGCAGGAATATACATTTACAAAATCGCAAATACATACAACTTTAAACGTAAATGCATAACATGGGGTGCCTACAGACATATACTGGTATTTTTCTGGATTGTTCTATATTTCCTGACCTTGACCCAGTTTGAAAAATTGTCCCATGTTTCATCATGTCATCATGGGAACCTCGCTCATTTAAGCCAATTATTACAATAATCATGAGATGAAGCAATTATACTCACAAACTGCTTTTTTTCTTTTTTTAATTTGTGGAGGAACAAGACATACATTTCAAAGGATATGTCCTCTTTTGAGGATGCTTTTGACATGCTTGATACTCTGACCAGCATCAGTGAAAAACCTCAGCGGCGTGATTGGTTTTATTATTATTATTTGCTTAATTACTTAAATTGGATGTTCGTGAGGAACATTGAGATTGCTACGAAGATTATAATTGTAATAGCTTAAACACATGAAATGTAATTTCAGTCGCTTGGGGCCTCCCTGTTAAAACAAACCAAAAGACATTTGTGGAGACTTCCGAGGGGATATATCTTCACTCCTGTTTATCAACCTGACTGCAGCAGTGACCCAGGGAGGTGGCATCCTTTGGCAGGTGCTGTAATGTTGACTGCTGACTGGAGCTGCATAGGGAATGTACATTACTTTGTGGATGTACTGAGTAAAAATGGTTTTCAGTGTCCCTCAGAGTGGCTGGATGATTGAGATTGTAATGATTTGACCTTCCAATTATTCTATAAAAGAGCACATTTAACTAATATTTCATCCAGAGAGATATTTAGAGATTAGCTGATCTTTGTCAGACATATGGTCACCTTTAAATGGACCTTCATAAATGTTTGTATTTGCAATATGTTATCACAAAATGTCAAAAAACGAACATTTTCTTATTGTAAACTGGTCATCTGGTGAAAATAAAGGAAAAAAAAAAGTCTGATAAAAAATGTCCTGCTCACAGTTTAATTTCGCATTTTCTTAGTAATATAAACCACAATAAATTTCCCTATATTTGTGATGTTGAATGCTGTTCTTTTTTTAAGGCTGGGATGGTTCATTCACCGCCGCATGCCGTAGGGGAATCCAAACACAGACAGCTGCTCAAACGTGTGTCAGGCAACAAAAGCATTTAAGCAGCATCTGATAATATCTCACTAATTAAGATTAAAATCTTTGCAAAAAAAAAAATGAACACACATGCTGTACATTCAATGTGACAAACCTTAAGGCTATATCTTAACCTCGCAGTGATCCTTGGTGGATGTTACATTGGTTTGAAGATGTTCAGCCCGTTGAATAATGATAACAGCCACTCATTCTAAACGCTTCAGTACACAAGAAGTTTAACACTGTGGCACGCAGGAAGAAACAGGAATAGAAGTTTATTCCCCTGATTGAACTGTAGTTTGTAGGTTGTTCTGCTAAGCTGACAAACGGTCTTAGTCGAGTCAGTGGGGAAAAATACATCTTTTGACAAGCACCGAGGATGATGCAGATTAAATATGTGAAGCAGCTACAGGAAAGTTTATCCGCTGGGACCACAGGAGTTTTGATTCGCTAATTAGAGTGAGTGTGTGTAGATTTAGGTTAATAAAAGCGGTTCATCATACAAACTTAAACCGTTAAATTTGCACTGGAGCCTATTTAAGGTTTCTATTAACAATCAATCAATATCTCAATTGATCAGATATGACCATTATGAATGTTCGCTACAGTTAGCCGGAAGTAGACGGACGGCAGCGGCGGTGTCTTCCTCCGAAATCACAGCAAGAAAGAGCGCCATTGTGCCCCTAGTTTGTGTAATTATCATGTACACCATATACAAAGTGTACAAAGATGTAGCTTCACCTCGCTCTTCGTACGCCATCTTTCTTGAATGCCAAGGCTGGTGACGTAAAGAGGTCAGCCGGAAGTGTTTCTGTTACCGCTAGTTGAAATGGGCACAGCGCCACCTAGTGTACCGGGGTATGACATGCTCCGGTCCAATAATCCGATTTTCTCACCAGCATGTATACTCGGATAATTGCAGTTGTCTGACTGAGTAGCATAGTCGAACTATGGCTGTAATCCGACTAAGATGTCCATGTAAACGCACTGACTGATTATACTGAGTCAGGTGGCTGTACGTGTGCTCCTGTTACTCTGTATTTGAGCATGTCACACATAAGAAATATATCTCAGGATTACAACAGTTAATTTGCCAACAATACATATAATCCGTTTAACATGCTGGTCCAAAGATTAATGTATTAACATGTTAAAGCTTCACAATACAAGTAATGCTCTGTGTAAGCTAGACAGAAAGGATCTTGACAACCGTGTGCATGACTTCGCTTATGGTGTGAGAAAGTTCTTCACTATGGCAGTAACTGTAATTTATAAGAAATATTTGTAGAATTTTTGTAAGAACAGCAACACGTATTACTGTGTAACAGCACATTAAAACATACTTCACTGTGGCTTATGGCCTCAAACAGATACAGTGAAGCATGCTAAAAGAAGCTCAGTTTGGGAACATTTCCTCTAGAAAAGTAACTGAGTCTATGTACTTAAAATGTGTGTAGAGGAGTTCATTCTGTAATGTAACGCCGAGCCGGAGTGCCTCATGACTAGTCAGGACAGACAAGCTAACATTAGCTCAATCGACTGCTGGAAAGCTGTCACAAACTACCACCTGTAACCTGAAACTGTAAAACAAGACCAGAACAGACCAGAACAATATCTGTCATCTGTCTGACCTCTCAGTGAATATGTATCAATCAGTGTGATTTGCAAGTCTTGATGGCTGTCGAAACTCACAATGGATCCAGTCCACTTAATTTTTGTAGTCTTTAGGGCATATATCAATGGCATCTACTTGCCTTGCGGTCTCACGCACTTGCAGACTTGACTGTGTATGTAATGAAAAATTCCAAGTGGGAAGATACATGAAATTTCATCGAAGTAAACACAACACATGTTGTTCGACAACACTGTACCAGCACAGCACATATTAAATTTTTTCTTCCCCTGTATTGGTTGGTTGTATGGCTTCTGACAAATAAATGCATAGTTGCAGGGGGCTGAAATATGACAGTCATAAAAAGGAACTTTTCTGGACCCTGGACTGCCGATGGGTGGTCTGGAGGATAACTGATTCTGATCCACAGGATTGTTTTGTTGCAAGAAGGAATAAATAACTTCCTAGAAAATGTGGCCCATATCCAGTTCTCTTTAAACATTGTGGTGTCATTTAGGTTCCCTCATGATGACATCATTAAACTAAATATATCAGGGAAACCTTCAAAAATGTAGGTTTATTAAATATGCCACCATCCCCTAATTGCCCTTTGTGACCACAGTAGCAGCTTATTAATACAATTTTGAGACTCTCTTAGAAATCATTTACCACTGAGTACTGAATATGCAATAAACTGTGTGGAGGAAGACATTTTAAAAAGCCTAATTAGGTGTTCCAAACTGGGTTGCGCATGGGTGGATTAAAAAGTACCTTCTACGAGGGTTAGGCCTATACGGCAGAAATGAAATCACAATATTTAAGGCTATATTACAATGCATCTAAAAATCTGCTCAGAAACATTTAATAAACTCTTGGACTGGACAACAACAGTGAAAATCACAAAGTATTTTTGAAAAAAAACTTCAATATCAACATTTGGCCAATATCACAGGGATGACTGTAGGAAGCAAAATTTTAACAATTCAGATGTTTTGATAAAAAATCACCAGCAATGTGGATATAATGACGAAGTGCGTAAAGACAAGTATTAGAACAAGTAGAACAGTCTGGTAGTTTGAAAAAATGACATTACTTTACTGTAACGCATCCTTTTCAAACCAACACTTATGCTATATCATGATAAAGATATGCGTTGTCCATGTTGCCATGTCCCATTGTGACTTTGTGATATTTCATCAATCAACATGAGTCTGTCTTGAGGCAAAGGAATGCACTACATATTATAGCCACACTAATAAGCCATGAGTGATCATATGGGGTGATTTAGTTATCTTGGCATTGCTTGCTCTGAAAAGAGATTCAACCCCAGAACTATGGAAGTAGAATCATGTCATTAATCAAGAGCGTAGATTTTCAGTTTGAGAGCAAGATTTCATTCCTTTTCAGTGACACAGCTCCTTCGCGTGCTCAGATTTTTTCTCCTCATGCTCACATTTTGTGCTTGCATTTAAATGTCTTCTGCTTTCTTTCAAAATGTCTGTTTGAACTAAAAAATCACATGCCTGTGCTCACATTTCTCCTTCTTGCACACAAAAATTTCGCTCGCATTCAAATGTGCCCTCTGCGCGCTCAGATCTAATTGTCTGCGCGCTCAGATCTAAGTGCACGCACTCAGAACACACACCTGCTCACAGGTCAAGTTCTGCTCTCGGATCTCTCCTCTGCTCACGGATTTTTATTGCATCAACACTGTCAACCAATAGAAGGCCGACTACTGTTGACCAATCCATTTAAATGCAAGCACAAAATGTGAGCATGAGGAGAAAAAATCTGAGCATGCGAAGGAGCTGCGTCACTGAAAAGGAATGAAATTATGCTCTCAAACTGAAAATCTATGCTCTTGATTAATGACATGATTCTACTTCCATACAGAACAAGCAGCTTAACACCAGAACACCAGATCATAAACTGGTTATAGCAACATACACAGTTAGTTTAGGTGATGACAGCTGAGTGAACTTAATGTGCTGATGGAGGCCGCAGGATGCAATCTAAACCTTCAGAAAAGGCCAATTAACATTGAGGCAAGATTTTCATATCTGTGATCAGGATGAAACTTCTACTCCGTTGTTCCCTCTGTGCAGTAAGTTGTAAGTATATTGTTGCTCTAGCTGCTCTTTTCGTAAGAAGGTAGAGATTATGGGGACTTTATGCAGACTAATGTAAAGTGTTTACTGCCTTTACAAGCAATCCTTATTTCCATTCATTCCATTGATACAGCGTGCAGCGGTTGTGCTGATGAGCTCAGACAATGGCTCTGCCGTTGATTCTCTCTAAAGAGTTTGATGCACAGCTAATCTGAGGGAGCGCGTTGCGTTAAGTGGGAACTATTATGTCCTCTTATGTCCTCCTATGTAGTATTCTGCTGTCACAGAGGGACAACAAAGGGGTTCAATTTGCAACCTAATTGCAGACTCATTATGGAAAACGAAAATTGGGAAAATAGGGAAAATGGAGCACTGGGTAAGGAAGGGGGAGGAGGAGAGATGTTAGCAGACAATATGACTCATTCATAGTGTCTCAGAACAGTCAGCCACAACAAGACAATGAGAGAAGGGAGACAGAGACCGTGGCGGGGAAAAGAGGGAGGTAGAGACGGAGCACCGCAGATATCTCTGGAGCAATGCCATGCTGAGATAGGAAATGTAATTTTGTGTTGTTTTCCGCTGCCATATCAATGGCAGGCCAACAGCGTATCAGTTAGTTCTCTGCAACAACCTCCTACTGAAACACACACACGGTTGGTTGTGGGGCAGAAGGTTCTCAGAGTTCGGATGTCTTGTCTTCTTATCTATACAAGAATATATATTTTTGGAGCGATTCTTGAACATTTTATCCATCTGCCCAGTACTTCTGTACTGTCGTACTACTTCTATAGTAATCGTGTCTACCGATCAATCTGGCAGCTCCCATTACTGTGGTGGCAAAGTGGAACCAAAGACATTTAAACACAGTGGACAGTTTGACAGTGAAAGCAGAGACTTTTGGGGAAATCACAGCAGTCAGCAGTCACCTCCTCCGACAGATGATGGTACATGTTTTGGGGGGTTTTTGTGCCTTTGCTATTAGAACAGCTGGAGATTATGACAGGAGAGTGGGCTAGACATGCAGCAGAGGGCCGGGGAGGCCTGCAATTCATATTAATGTTTTAATTCACTCAAAAGTAGTCTGGCTAGATCAAGGTGATTATTTTTTGCCATGTTATGGTCCCATATGTTCTAGTGGTTAGGATTTGTGGTTTTCACCCAGACAACTGGAGTTCAATTCCTGGTATGGGAACAAGATCCTATGGCCGCATTACTGATCGTGATGTGGAGTTGTGGAGGCGCTTCACATCTTCTAACACCTGACAGGTAGCACCTCCCTCGTACATCACTTGTCTGAAACGATTGTGACAAGGGGGAAAAATACAGAACTTGTTGTAGTCAATTTTGCTGCGATATTGTGAAAATGGAGCCTGAAAAATTCTAAAAACTGTCTAAACTATGAAGTGTTTATCAAATAGGGCCCAGTTGATTGTCTATTTCTCACCTAAAATGTTTTCATAAATATGTTTTAGTGTACTTTTTAGACATTATACCATATTGTTTGTTACCAGGCAACTGTCTTACTGTTCCCTGTTGCAAAATACACCGCAAAGAAAACCAAGCACCGTCTGAATTGCAGTATGTCACCCACCATCATGAGTGTTAATTGTTCTGGTGTGGTGCAGTGCGTTCTGGTTGTTGTAACTTATTTTCCCCTTTCCCTTCTACCCCTTTTCATAAATATTACAATACTCATTTAATGTTTCTAATCTTCTGTCTTTTGCCCAGCCTGGAGACCCATATCATACTCATAAGGGTTCACATCAGAGTAAACGGTAAATAACTTCTACTAAGTTCTCTCCCCAGACACATTAACAGCCATTCACACCTGGGCTTACCTAGCCTTAGAAACCCACATAAAGGCCGCTTTGACTAATGACTCGCAAGTGGCCCTAACGACTCTGCAACACAGAGCTCACGCGTGTCCTTAACTACTCTGTAAGGACACTCACACACAGAGTTTAAAAGCCTGCAGCTCCCCTCCAGTTAGTTAGAACTGAAGCAGCCTCTTGGATGAGAGGGAGAAACGTCTTCAAGAAACTGAAACATGCCCAATTGCATATGATACAGCACATAGAAATGAATATATAAGGAATGACAACAGCAAAACAAATGTGTCAAAGGAGACCAGATACATAAGAGATCAGAAGAGGAGACCAGCAACATAACAGGCGACTCTTTGCATAAGAGTGATAGTAGTGGAGGCACAATCTAGGAGTGAGAATGACTGAAGTAACGAACATGACAGAGGAGGACAGAGACACAGCCCACCATTTAACAGCAGCTTTGTCCCAGCATGTTGTTCAAGTCAGACACATGAGCGAGGACTGTGTGTGTGTGTATGTGTGTGTGTGTGTGTGTGTGTGTNNAGAGAGAGAGAGAGAGAGAGAGAGATTGTTTCCACAGTTAATAGCATCATTGTTTTCAGCAGGGAACAACGCTTAATTGTCCCCTTTCATTTCCTTTTTATTCAGTCATCTCTCTCATCTTTTCTTGCGTTCCATCCATCCTTCTTTTCTTCCTTCATTTCGTGCACTCCCTCTCTCTGCCCATCTTATCATTCATCCACCAGCCCTTCCTTTTTCTTTCTTCTTTGGTCCATTCCTTTCCTCTGCATCCTTTGCCTCCTTCTGTCTTGTTACTAATTTGAAGGGTTAACCCTTCTCCTCCCTCCTTGTCTTCCATTTGGCCCTATTTTTCTTTCATTTAATCTTTATTGTTCTCTATAATTTAAATGTGTTATTTTCTAAAATATGGCCCAAATAGAGTTAGTGGAGTAATGAGTCACTGAAATCAGTTAGCGTTTTTGTACATTTGGTTCCCTCGTCTCAAAGTAAATGAGTTTGGCAACCACAGGCTTAACATATTTACACACTTTGTTCTAAAACATAAAATACATAATTACATCAGAAGCTGTCACAGACATTAAATGTCATGCCAAACCCAGACAGTGATCTTCTCACTAGTCTGCCTTTACAGGCCGACTTAAGTTACAAAGTATTCTAACTCTGACTTTACAACTTTTAGATCAGTTTTGTGTTGAGACGCTTAGTGGTGGTGAAGTTTAAGTCATGCAACCACATGGTAGTCCGTTTATAGACTAACATTAGCTTTTTTACCTCTGGCGATTTGATTTAAAAATCACAAATGTGTTGTTCATCTTTAAATATTATCCTGCTGAACAAAACAGGTAAGAATCATGACCTTGGTTGTTGGAGTTTATTTTCAGTCAGTGCGTTTAAATGCACAGCTTAGTCAGATTACAGCTATAGTTCGACTATGCTACTCAATCGGACAACTGCAATTGTCCTTGTATACATGCAGGTGAGAAAATCGAATTATTGGCCGCAGCATGTCATACCCCAGTACAATAGGTGGCGCTGTACCCATTTCAACTAGTGGTAACAGAGCCACCTCTGGCTGACCTCTTTCCGTCACCAGCAACAACAAACTCTGACTCAGCATTCGAGAACGATGGCGTATGAAGAGTGAGACGAAGCTACACCTTTGTACATTTCATATATGGTGTACATGGTAATCACCGCAAACTAGATGCACAATGGCGCTCTTGCTTACGGTGATTTCGGAGGAAAGACACTGCCGCTGCCGCCGCCGCCGCTGCCGTCCTTCTCCTTCCTGGTCATGACCCGGGGAAAAAAATCTCGAGCCTGTGCAGAATGTAAAATCCAATCCGATCCAATAGAACTTATACATGCAGGAGTAATGCGACTATCAATCGCATAATCTAGGTGTTTTAATCCGATCCGGTCTAATTTTAGTCAGACTAAGATGTATACATGCATCTTAAAAATCCAATCATAGTCGGACTAACTCAGTAATTCAGTTTTCTTGAGTGTCATGTAAACGCACTGAGCGATATTCCAAAATCCAATCCAGAAATCCGATTGGCTTTTTGTCCTATGATCACGGTAATTACAAAGCTCTTTCCTACAGATGACAGTCCCATATGGTCTAGTGGTTAGGATTTCTGGTTTTCACCCAGACGGCCCGGGCTCAGTTCCCGGTATGGGAACACAGTTTTACGAGGCGGCAGTGATCAGTCCATAGGGGCTCACCTGAGGACAATAGTCCAGCATGGACCATGTTGCATACGTTACACTGGTAGCTGGACGTTCCCTTGAACTAGGGATAGAACTTAGTCAGTTTGCTGACAAACTTCAACAGTGACATTTGGCTGACATTGTGCAAACTGTAACATTATCCAAGCAGCGAGCCATTTGCGAACATGCTGTTTTTATGTTCTCCTTTGCTCTTTTTCGTACTCCTTTCTCTGCCCTTCTTCAAGTCCAACATTTCATTCTTGTCCTTAATGTCCTTAAATCAACATTTTCCCACTGGCTAATTTTTTAAAAACACGACTAACAATTAAAAGCATGACTTATTGTGAAACTGTATCAGTGCATCTGTCCATTCATTCATGCAGCTATTATACGATGCTGAACGAGGCACTCTGATAACCCCAAAACACATCAGTTTACCGGCTCATTTACTCACAGTTGACAATAGTTACGAATGTTTCCTGATTGCCTCTATTGTCAACCGGTTTCACAGCAATTCAATTCGAAGTGAAAGGTAGAAACTATATACAGAGCATCAGCTGCAGTGAATTGCCGTAGCCTATAAAAGTTTGTGTGTTTGTGTGTGTGTGTGTGTGTGTGTGTGTGTGTGTGTGTGTGTGTGTGTGTTATCCTCATTAACTCAACAGCAGCTGGTTTGAATTTGGGGCCTTTGTGTGATTATGTTGTATCGACACAGAGTCTTGCTGAATTAGATGATCACGGGTTCAAACTACTTTATGCTATTAAGTATTAAACAGTGTGTTTAACATATACCGTTTGTGTGTGGGAACTTTTGCACGCAGATAAAGTGTGAACTATGGTGTAGCTCAGTGACGATCATTAGCTCTAACTCACACACACACAAGGTTGGTAATTTAGCAGCACAAAAGCAGTTTGATCCAATAATTCAGTAATCCAACAAGGCTTTGTGTCGATTTAACAAATAGGCCTTCAGGCCGCGCAGTTGAACTGAGTTGCACTACAGTCAACTAGCCATGGACACACACACACACATACAGACGTTTTAGACACACACAGAGAGACAACACGGCTTCTAAAACACAACAGTCAATTGATAATCTGGTCCCAGTGCCACGGTATGCTTATATTTTTGGGGTGAATCTAATTGTGCAGTTTTTATTTTTCAGGCTTTATCGGTCATTGCTTTAGAGTTAAAGCTTTGCTCTTTGAAAATCTCACTACCCCTGTATTTGTAGTAAGTCACACCCCCCCAGGTATTACATTCTATGAGTCAGGCATATATATAGCTTCAAGAATTTGACAGTGAAGATATATTCATGATGTTTTATAAGGTTTAATTGAGAGCAATTTATTTTAGTCTCAGTTTAGTTTAGTTACCACAGAAATAAGGACGAGGCAAACAAGACTGACCTTGGTGATCTCACAATAGGCTAACTCCTCTCGATGTAACAATAGTTAAAAATTATATGTCAGCTAGCTAGTTAGCTAGTGTTTTGCTAACATTAGCTAACCTAAGATGTGGCAATTTACAATGCGATGTGTCCGTGAAGATGATGGCATCTACATGTAGTGACTTTACGTCGTAGTGTTACCTTTGAACAAATGTAGGTGTCTTTAGTGATGGTGTTGATGTTCAGCTGATGGTGAGGTCTACCACACAGCCTAATCCACTCCAGCAACATCTTTTAACTATCTTCTTTAATTGTCAATTGCTCATTCGGGTAGCTTGCTCATTGGTTACTACTGGATTTTTAAATCAGTTCGACAGTTCCTTTAAAGCCATTACATATCAGCCTTACTCAGTCATTGACATAATGTATATACATATTCACAAGTAAAGTAAATCTGGATTCATTGAGAGTCCTGTTTTTGCTGAAAATTAAGATAAAATAGATAGTTTTACCCTGTTAGAAAGTGTTGATTATGTTTAAATAAGAGTTATGTTTTCCAGACACAATATAGTAATGAATGATTTTAACAGACGCAAAAATGCACAGAACCTAACATATGCACGCATTATTAGCCAGACATCCTCTATCTCTCTAGGCGCTGATGGTATCATCGTCACATTGCTCACTCTCATTCTCACTCCACTGAAAGCGAAATTGAATGGCACGCCAACTGAACATTCCTCTGTGTAATGCGCATCCAGCCATATCACACATCATACACTATATTATATTGCACTTAAGAAGCACATTTACGCTTGCATTCTCGCCGCTCTTCGCTTGCCCTGATCACTGGTGCATATGTGTGATGAGACAGACGCCACAGCTTTCTAATCACAAAGGGGGGAAGCTGGTGATGCTGCAGTAATGACCTATCACACTTTCTCTAGTCTGGTGAGTTCTTTTAATGCAGATAATGTAAGAACAGTAATGTGGGATGTCTCTTATACCAGAAGCCATAATTCAATTTAGATCTTTGTTTTGCTTTTTGGCAGATAAACACTTCCTACCACAGCCCCTTTAAAGCCATATTACTTTTTTTTACCAATTTACCCATAATAAGATGGAAATGGTATGTGGTAATTACCAAGAACCATATTTCAAATGTCTTTGAAATGATCCCCAATGTGATTTAATAATAATATTTTCTGAAATAAATAGCTGCTAATTTCTTTAATACATGTCAGACTTCCAGCTGGTTTCTGCTTAACTCCTGCTGAGTAAGACACTACCAATGGGCGACAACAATACAACTTCATAATCAAGAACTAATTTAAAACTTTCATCACTTTTGAGGCCTTGTAATAATGTCCCTACACCACTCAAGGTAAAAAATGTAACACGTTTTATAGTTTAAGAAAACAATACATTAGCAAATGAATTAATAAAAGAAAATACAGTTAAATTATACTAATTGAATTACCTACCTATAATAACTGTATGAGAGAGCGTGTCACGAAGAAAGAGAGCGACATCCTGTTTCTTGATAGCTGAATTGGTGATAATGTTAAAATCTCATTTTACCGGCAAACACAAACTAGTTGGAAATGAAGCTGCAACAACTCACAGGCATGAACAGCTGAAGTTGAGCAGAAATCAGTCGGAAGTTCCATGCAAATGTACTACAGAAATTACTATGCCATAGTACAAAAAAATATAGTAAAAAAATCCAGGTATTTTCACTCATTTTGATTTAATTAAAAAATGAACCCAACAAATAACAGATCTGCAGCGGCTCAGTTCATTACAGGGAAGCTCAGTAATGAAAGCAGACTTTGCCTTGTACGAGTACAGTGTCGATTCAAACAGTATTTTTAGCACACAATAAAAATCTCTGCTTTTGTTCACTCCTTTCAGCAGGTGTGCACACACACAGATCAGAGCTGGAGACAAGAAACAAAGCTATTTTTCTCAAGTATTGTGGTTTAACCCCTCTAACATCATTATTCGCTGTATATGTTCTATTAAACTCCCTGACATTTTTTTTTTTTTCATGTGAATGTGACCGTGCTCTTTGACGTGTGTGCGTGTGTGTTCCCCTCCCTATCTCTCCACCCAGGTCAAAGTCATTTACTCTTTAAATCCATGTTGCCTTTCAGCCTGTTGACCCTTCACACTTAGCGGGCTGCAGCTGCTGAACATACTACACTGGGGAAGCCGAAGTCATCCATATTTCACCACGGCCATCTATAATAGAGGGCTCTGAGAGCGCTCCCATTTAACATGTTAGGGTCAGTCAGGCATGTAAAATGTCTGCACGTGTGTTTGGGTGTGTTTGACGAGTAAAAAAAAGCTACGTCTCCTCGCAGCGCTGAGACATACTTCGCACACACACAGCCGCACGTCAGAGGTCAACTGGGAATGTGAGCGTCTCACTGTCTAATAGTTTGACTCCAGGGAGGATAGGACGGAAGAACTATGCAATAGGGTCCACTAGTTAATGTGTGTTTCAGTGCGTGTGCAGCACAGTCTTATCTTCTCATGGTACACATACAGATACCGGCGGATGTCCCAGCAATAAGCAATTGCATGTACCGTGAACCCCCAGCGGACGCCTTTTAAGATAGCGATCACTAATTTATAACTGTGCTCTCGAGGCATACACAGCTGTATGTGAGTCTAAGTGCGGACCTCCCCACGTAAACCCTTTTTACTGCTACCTGGGAAAATACTGTAATGAATAATGCTGCGACAAAAAAAGGGACATATAATTCACCTGTTAAAGGTGTATAATCACAGCTGGCGCCAGGGGGTTTTCTTTGCTGGTGCTAAGGTGGAGCTTGAAGATGATGTTGATGGAGCAGGATGATGGAGCGCGGCGAGCACATTACACCAGTTTTAAAGTCACTGCATTGGCTCCCCGTCCGCTTCAGGATCGACTTTAAGGTTCTTTTACTGGTTTTTAAAAGTCTTAATGGCCTTGCGCCCTACTTACCTGACCTGCTTTTACCATATCAACCCTCGCGGACCCTGAGGTCCTCCGGCACTGGCCTTTTATCCATACCAAAACAAAGAACTAAAACCCACGACGAGGCGGCATTTAGCCTCTATGGCCCCCGCTTGTGGAACAGCCTGCCGGAGAACCTCAGGTCTGCAGAGACTGTTGATATTTTTAAGGGAAGGTTAAAGACACACCTTTTCAATCAGGCTTTTAACTAATATCTTAAATTCTTATTCCATTCTTATGTGGTTCTATCGTATTTTATGTTGTTGCTCCTTATTTTTATTTTTTATTGTATTATCTTATGTAATTTTATCCTTTTAGCTGTTCACTCCATTTACCTATCTTTTGTCAGGGTTTTTATCTTATCTTATGTCTTTCTTTTTATTATTTTTTAAGGTTTAAACTCCAGAGTTTCCTCAGGGGGGTCCTCCACACTGGGAGCTATGTCTGGGTTGCTGCTGGGGCCCTGTCCTTGTGTCCCTTCGGCCTGGCCAGCTGTTTGTCTGTCAGGGTCGGGGGTCCTGGTCACTGGTGCCCCCGTGACACAGACTGTGACTCCTCCCGGTGTGGACGGCCCCAAAGGTGGCGTTTCCTCAATCCTCAGTGCCTTGCCATGTCTCCGTATTGCCAGTAGCTAAGAGTGTGTGTGTGTGTGTG
>CAEMYA010000486.1:896076-910397 GCA_903131615.1 Diplodus sargus | reverse complement strand
CGTGTATATAGTATGGAAGGTGGGAGGGAGGGGCTTTCTTTTATATTGTTTTATCTTTCTTGTGTAAAGCACTTTGTGCTACATGCCGTTGTATGAAAAGTGCTCTATGAATAAAGTTGATTTGATGGACAGGCATCATCCTGCTCCATCAACATCATCTTCAAGCTCCACCATGTCATCGCTGCTGGTGCAGGAGTCCCACCCCCTGCAGGTCAGTTTCATAGCACTGGGCAGCTCCTTCAGCGACAGACTAATACATCCCAATTGTATGAAGGAGGTATAGCAGGTATAGAAGGTATAGCAGGTCCTTCCTTCCTGCTGCTGTCAGACTGCACAACCAGCACTGCTCCCAGTAGACCTCACTCTGCACTGTGCAATACAACTATACAAAACTCATTTTTGGTTTGCACCATTTGGTCAATTTTTTAATACCCATATTTATTATTTGTATTTATAAATAAAAATTCACTGCCTCAGTATATAATTACATGTTACAAGGTGAACTACTTCAGCACTGGGCAGCAACCCTGATTGGACAACATAATGAAATGTAATGTGTGTAATGTGTAATCAGATGACCGTGATTTATAACAACGTTGCAGACAAAATGGCTATCAGAACCAGATGGATAATATCCAATGTGCAGCCACGAGGAGAAGTGTTAAACCTATGTTTGTCCGCTGTGCATACATACTGTACACCACGAGCAGGCTATCATCACGATCTCAGTGATTTATTTTCTATTTCAGAAATGCTCCTAGGCCCGGAACTCGCCAACCATAGACATGCATCTTCTTGTTCACACCCAGATCAGCACGACTGAATAGTGTTTCCACCATTGGACAGGCACGCTCTGTCAGTAAATAGAAGGCCTTTCAGTTGCAAATTCATAATAATAGATAAGGCCCATCATAACGCCAATAAACTAATTTAATTGCCCTTAACAGTAAATATGTATGACAACAGAATTCTTGTAAATGTTGAAACGCTTGAGGTGGCTATACAGATTTGTGGTGCCTGTTCATAATACTAGCAGACTTTTGAAAATACCTCATAAGATGGCACAAGTATGGGTCTAAATAATAAATATCCCCGTCAAAGACTTTTGAGGCTCCAGAACAAGCTGCATGTAGTGTGATACATCGCCTCCAGTGATGTCACTCAGTGGAAACATTGCATCGTGGGTAAAGTAGGCAACTGGCTTTGAAAAGGAAGAAGAATGTGTGGTGATGTATCTGGTTCTAGTACCTATAAACACACTTAAATGTGTAAGAAAAATTGGTGGCTGCCATACAAGGTGCCGACCAGCACATCGGGAGCAGTTTGGGGTTCAGTATCTTGCCCAAGGACAACTCGTCATGCAGACCAGGGTAACCAGTGACCTTCCAAAACAAGACAATGGCTCTACCCCTGAGCCACGGCTGCCTGTGGCCTGGCAAAAGGGTATTCAGAAAAATGACTTTTGGAATGACTATGAAAAAGAGCCATTGACTTTGGCTTATCCACATTAGAATCTTGGCACAAGGCCATTAGCTTTCGAGCTATTGTCTCCATTTCTCTTGTCCTTTGACCTGCAGATGTCAACATCAGTTTGGTGTGATCTTCAATTCCATTTTGAAGAAAACAGTGTTATTATTTTGTAAGTTAGAGTTACCCACACAAGTTTGTTCACATTGCGTGTGCTCCAGCTCAGCTCAGCTGTCAGTTAAACGTGCAGTGGGTCACCAGCATCACTGACGTATCTCACAACCCTGTTGTTTGATGGATTTTGTCATTTTTTTCCAAGTTTGTTTTAGCAGGGAAGTGTCCAAGAAAAAAATGGTCCAAGTGTGTTTTGGTACGTTATTTCTTAAGTGAACCATTCTCATAAGATACATGTGTGCGTGTGTGTGTGCCCAATCCACCCGGGGGTAAAGATAGACTAGACAATGCCTTCTGGATTCAAACTATGTTGTTGACACCAAAGCTGTCGGCATTCTGTGTGTGTCAACAGTGATATGAATCAAACCATACTGCCATCTGCGCTTTATGATATACAAACATTGTAGACGTTGATAAATTCTGATGTCTATCTGCATTGTGCTGTTCTTAATAGAATCAGTTTGTAAGTTGTAAAATGACATCATCGTGACAAATCATCGCACACAGAAGAGGAGCACTGCTGTCACTGATACATACCATGTTGAAAAAAGGAACTCACAGTTTTTTCATTAAATGAGAGGCGGGTATTAATGCTTACATTCAAACCATTACATGTAGTTGAGTAAAAGGTGCTATTTGTAATTCCCAACTTGTCAAATAATGACGCTCTGAGGTTCCAAGGTCATAAAAAAAGGACGCTTTGGTGGGCCAGCCACCATCTCAAAGTATCAATTTTTGGCGAGATGGGAGTGAGACTCAGCTATACATTTTCTCACAAATAGCACCTTTAAATTCAGCAAACTTTTCATTCTTACTTTTTTAAAAGAATCTTTTCCTCTGTTACATTTGAAAAACTACTGTTGGTGCTACGTTTATTTGTTATTTTATGTGTTCATGCACATTCTCTTAAGAGGCGGGTGGTCAGCTGTATCCAGGTTTGCTGGTGCTTTGTTATCGATCCCACCACAGCCAGGCCTCTACATGACTCCGTTCAAGGCAGCAGGAGCGCGGCTTTCAGATTGCGCCGCTAATATTTACAGGTGAATTAAAAGCACACAGCGCAGCGTGCTGCAGTTGTATGTAGTTAGTAGAACATCAGAGAACCCGTCACTGACAGAGAGCTGCATGTGTGTCTGTTGTGGTGATTAGTTTGATGATATATACACACAGTATATGAGGCTTCGAAAGTAGTGCTACTGCTCCTGATTTCTACCATCTGTGGTTTGAGGGAAAATTAAGGACCCTGTAACATGTAGACAACAGACGCAGTCTATTATACACATGATTTTATTTCTTTTTTCAGATTATAAAATAGGAGACACCCAAGTTTTTATTTCTGCAAAACCACAGAACTTTATACTTATATACATTATGTTTATGATGAGTTTTAAATGTATCTCTTATCAGTGCTGTGCTTATGATCTGGTTTATGCACAATGGTCAGGGTTAGGAACACTTCACATTTTAGCATTCATTGATACCCTCTCTCTTCTCGATTGACTCCGAGCTGAACTCCTCACAGCTTCCGCCTGCGATGGAAGATCTGGTTGTTTGTACCTGAAGCTCCTGCGTACTGTCTCGTGATGTCTTACAGGCAGCTGGAGAACAATTAAATGAGAGTGGTATGAATAAAAAAAAAACTTAAGTCACAGTAAAATTAAACAAGGAAGGAGAAAACAGTAACAGTTACTTACACACGATGGCGTCATTATCGGCATCATGTAAATCTGGACTTGCAGACATAGCTCCAAGCTAATAGGAGGTCACAGCCTCGTTATGATGCGAGTTTAGTCTGTGAAAACAAAATGCTCGCAGCGATAAACCTCCGTGTCCCTCTGCGGCAGCGAAGCGCCCTCCGTCGGCGACACTCTGCATGGCGACCCGGCAAAGCTCCTCCCGTAAGAGCAGGCCTCCTCTCGACAATGGCCGTGCCGCTAACCTAGCTCCTGCTAGCCTAACTTAGCTCCTGCTAACTAGCTTAGCGGAACTTGCTTCATGTCCAATAAAACACAAACACTTCGACTGCGATGGAGAGTCCAGCTCACACACTCACAGCACGTCTGACAACAGTTCACAGTCCGTTAGTGATAAAACACGACACTGACGACACACACAGTCCACTGTTAGCTGCTCAACGCCATTAACTCGCGGCTCCTTCTACCTCACACTCCGTTCTACCCGGAAGTGCACAACTCTTAAGGTCATGAACTCTCACATGTAAGAAGAAGGAAGGGGGTCATGGGGGGACAACTGTCAAGCAAGGCCCACGTCAATTTCCGACAATTCACGGCAGTTTTCGGTCTTGCCTGCAAATTGCCGTGTGTTGTCGTAAACCTGAAAATGCACGACAATCTACCGCATACTGACGAAAATCCCACTTTTCATGCAGTGCCCAGTGTTTGATTCTTTAAATCCACGTTCAAAAATGACAAGTCACGTCCCACTTTTTTATCCTCGTGTCTTCTCTTTACTCCTTCACCCTCCTTTTCCTTTTTATCCTTCTTACCTCAGCGTTTTTCTCAGAAGCTTCCCATAACACATTTCATCCCACTGTCTCCGTTTGGGAGGGAAGAGAACATAAAAATAAGGAGCCGGTACTGGAGAGATTGATGGATGGGAGATAAAGACTATACTTTAGATGAAACTTTGATGATCCCCACGGGGACACAGAGTGCTGCTGAGTAAAAATAGGCGAACAAAAGTGTTAGTCAAGGCAATTTTACATGTGACTGTATTGGAATTGACACTGAGAATAAGTAGAACAATAGAGAGGAATCAACAGCAATTCACTGTATTTGTACTGACAGAGTTAGAAGTTGAAAAGGCCGTTCAGGAGCACCACTTTGTATCTATTTTAAGCCTATGAAAAGAAGATGATGTACTACAGGCTACGTATTTATCCAAGCCTCACTCAGAGTACCTTCTTATTTCTACTTGTACTTTATTTATCTCTCCCCTTTCTGCCCTTCAAAGCTCTCAGCAGCAATCCAAGGTCAATGTTGCCATCATTAAAGCAGAATCAGTATCCAGGTTCCTTTAACATCATTACTTTACTGCTTTCCATACACACTCCCTCTCTATCTATGCCTTTTAGGGGATGTGCGCACCATCATCTTCTTCCAGATGGAAAATCGAAATATTCTTCCAGCTTATCTTTCTCTGTGGTCAGTTTGCTACTGAATAAATATGAGGGACAGTGCCAGTAAGCATCTTCGCAGAAGATGATGCACAGCAGGTGGCCAAATTCAACATGTAACCCAAACAAGGCAAAGATTCTGATTAAATTATGATATGGCATCGTGCAAATCTTATTTTGAGTTATATCCCAAGATATTTAATCACGGAGTTTACTAAAAAAGATGAAGTTCCCAAGCCAGAACAAATTGGTTCTGTTTACTAGAGTTTTCAGTTTAGCAGAGTGCTGTATCAACAGCAGAGACCTTGCGGCACAAGAGCTGCGATTTCTAAATTTCAGCCATTTAGCTGTCACCCTTAGTCAGAGCCACTTAAAGGGAGTGCAAGAATGGAAAACGGTCAACAATCAAAGTTCAGGGTCGCTGTGGTTAGATAACAGATGTGAATAGTCGCATGTCCTTGGAGTGATAGTGTGTGATGGCAAAGAAAAATTGCCTTCTTCTCGCTCCCTCGCTTCTAAAAGGTTGTTGAGCTCAGGTAAAGGTTTGTCCTCCAAGTTTTTAAGGCCCACCAAAACAACAATACACTTCCCGCAGAGCTGTTGGCCACTTGAGGGAAGCAGAAACAGTTTAACACAGCACCGATCAATTCCTTTCAAGTTGACAATGGGAACTTGTTTGCGAAGCATTAATTATTTACAATGCCAGTATTTATGGATTAACATTAACTTTCAATTACAATTACTAGCCACCTAATGAATCCAAGTCCAATATTCATTCTCTGTTTTTGGCCTTCACAACTCTTTATCTACTAAATGCTCCACAATATTCACCTGGTAGTCTTTAACTGGATCAGTCTGCAGTTTGGTGCTGAGCAGGTAGTGTGCTGTACATTTTTTTTTGTTTTTTCCTCACTAAAAACCTTAAGAGTAAACCTTAGGGGACCCTTGTCATCATGGTTGCTATATGAACACATAAACATGGTTACAATAATAGACACCTGTGGTTATCACTGCAGTGTAGAACGGTGTGACCAGGAACCTGGCTGAAACAAAAACAGCCAACCCTCGGTCAAGTGTCGAACTCTGCTGAGGTGTCACTTGCAGGAGCTTCTATGCCCACCCTGGAGCCTGCAACTGCAAATGAGCGATCGTGGAGACAGGAGACCCACCCTCTGTTCCCTTCCCTCTTTTGTGAGCCACTTACATGCCAGCTTCCAGATGATTGACACATCCTTTAATGTACCATGTCCCAATACAATTTCCAACCTGGGAAGAGAATATAGAGTTTAAATGGGATCTAAACCTGGATGATGCAAGTTTATTTTGTTTCACGTATTTAGCTTTCTGGATATTGTTAGTGTTTATTTTCAGTAATGTTGTTGTCAAATTTGAACTTGGACCACGTGACGCTATACAGTGTCGACTCAGTTTTCCAGCTGATAAGGGCAGTTGCAGGTAGTGTGCAGGGTTATTTTTGCATTCAAAAAACAGAAAAAATCAAGAAAAGACAATAGATAATTAATTGTGTTGAAACTCGATCAATGAAAGAAGCACTTACAGAGCACCGGACTGTTTTGGGGAGAGAAAAATGAGACTGTATATTTTCAAAAGAGCCCAAAACCATGCCTGCACAAGTAAAAGCTTTGTATTTACTTTAGGCGATACTGGGCTAGGCACTTTCGGATAATTTCACACTAATTCCATGGAACTAAATCCTTATACTTACTTAACAGCAAATCCACAAATGCTGGCATATAAAACTGCAGAACTGTACCTAAAATATCTCTTATGGGTTAAAAAAAAAATGTCATGTCTAAAAGTATGTTTAAAGAAGAGTAAGGACATATTCAGTAAATATAGTAATACCACAGAACAAAAATACTTTTACAGGTCTTTTACAGGTCTTTATGTTTCTTAGAATTTCCCCGGAATTCTCCACAAATAACTATGTTGTTTCATACTAATTACAGGAAGAAAATATACTCTTGCTACTTTTGCTTGATAGTTACTTGCTAAACAACCAGTGTGAGATATGTCACACTACGAGCTAGATTTGATAGAAAACTTTGGCCATGTTTCTGCTTCCATTACTGTTTTATGTTCTACCATCTGTCCACTGAATGCAACCATTGCTGCCCACAAAATATGTTTGATGATCCTGGAAACAGTCCAGTTCTTTCATAAAAAAATTCTAAAGTTCCAGAAATACACTGGCAAAAAAGGAAATCAAGCTCCTGTTGTTACCCTAAAACGCAAAAGTGGCTGTCAGACAAAAGCCCCTCTTGTGGGGCAATGGCAGGAATATTAAATGTTATCCCTGTGAAAATATTCATATTATCTCCTCCTTACCCAGCTGAGTAATGGCCATGGTTGGGGCTGCAAAACTACAATGGAATCATAAGTCTTCCGCCTACATTATTTATGATGGTGAATAGATTGCGTTATTAGAGAGACGCCACAAGCTGAGAAACAGGCTGCCTTCCAAAAACTGGGCTTGGTAGTCGTACCCTGAGTGGCTTGTTAAGGATTCATGGGAGCAGGGGCCAGGGCTGAGAGGCACTGTTTGCTATTTAATTTGACCTTCAGATTTGCCAAATCCCATTTGTTATGGGGCTAATACTGATAGAGATGTTTTCCAACCAAGTACCACCCCACACACATTTACACCAATATAGTGAATACACACACACACACACACACACACACACACACCAGTCCAATCCATTTAGAGACTAAGGCACTTATGTAAAATTCTTAAATTATTCATAAATAGCATTCATCCTGACTTGTACCTTTTGAAATTAAACCAAATAAATGGGTGTTTGCGTGTGTGTGTGTGTGTGTGGGCACATCTGGGCGAATGGGGAAATTTTCACAATTCGTCAGACTTAAAGCATGAAATGACTTTAATATCATATTAATTTGTAACCTGTGTGCTGAGCACTAATTATAGAGGCATTGAAGAGGGTCTTAAGTGTACTTTGAATAGGAATTATAACACTGACGTGTGCATGAACCATTAGTTCTCTTTATGACCCAGGGAAGAAAGAGCTAAAACTCTTTCTGAAATGTAAATGAATTAATGACCTGTTGCTTTACAAAAACCTGATATTACTTATATACACGGTACAAATGTTGCTGTCAAAGTCAGCAAAATATCCAAAATGTTCAGCATTTTAAAGTAATTTTAATGAAACAGATGAAAAAACTGATACCATGACTACGTCTTCTGCTCAGACTTGAAATGAATTGTTGAAGCCCCTGAATATAAGTTTGAGGATAATTGCACACTCTCTTTACAGCTTAAAATGGGAGACGGGAAAAGGTCAAGTGTTTCTACGTAATTATTGTCTACCACAGGAGTTTAGGGAGGGAATTTAAGGTGCTGTGTGGCATCAGTAAAGCTCGAGCCAAGTGAATTGCATTAATTGGGCAGTGACGCAATTTAAGTGCCCTTGAGGGCTCAGCAGCCCACTTAATACAGATTTTATTTAAAGATGGTGATGTACCACTAAGTATCAAGTATTAAGATGCTTTTTTAAAGACTCTCCCCACATGACATTATAATATTTATATATATTATATATTATATATTATATTTATTATTGTTGTGTCGTGGAAGCTTCATAAACCACCTAGACAGATGACATTGAAACTAAACACACTGCAGTTAACAAAATGAAAGGTGGACATATTCTCTTTTTGGAATTACATTACATAACAAAAATAAATACATAAAAAAAACAACTCATTACTTCCTGTCACTTCAAAATGAAAGTGCTTTTAAAGGGGTAACTTCCTGTTAACACAGGACACAGTATCAAACTCATTACAATTTGCTTTTAACAACATTAAACAATTTCACAACAGTTAATTATATGTACATACACACCGATCAGCCATAACTGACAGGTGAAGTGAACAATCATCATCTTGTCAAATGTTCTTCCAGAGAAGGGTACTGGTATTCATGTGGATGTTACTTGACATGCACCACCTATCTTTTTTAAAGAATGAAAATGACAAAAGCAGTACACTGAAAAAGTAGTGTTATCTAACATAATTTTGATTTTACTTTTAATTCTCTGAAAACAATGCAGAACAATTTGCCCCTCTGGCAAGAACTTGCATGAATGAATCAGCTTCATTCATTTATTAATTCTTTTTTTGCCTCTTCCCTTTAGAGAGTATGTTCACACTACTGCTGTACAGCCTCTCGGTGATGTGAACAGAAATATCGAAATATCGACCAAACAAACTTCATGCCTTCTTCCTTTTAAAAAAACAAGAGTTCAGAAATTGAATATTTCTTTCTTTCTCTTCTCCAATGAAGACAAAGTTCAACAGAGCAGTGGATTACACGCTGTGCAGTGCCAGAAACAGCTTACTTAGTAAAAGAAGGAAAAGGTGTGAAAATGTAAATAAATTGGAAGAAATAAGGCATAATTGTTACCCCAGGAGGAAATCTGGGGAGGTCAATGAAAAACTCCTGGTAAAATCAGGAGGGTTGGCAGGTATGATTGGATGGTGGAGCAGCACTATCAAGGTCCCCCACATACACACTCTCACTCAATGTCAAGCAGGGCTCAGCTGTCAGTCCCCTTTTACTCCCTTTATAAAACATCAGACCGGACTTAGCAGACAAGAAAGTGATTCCTCTGAGGATGTCCTGTAAATGATCTGTAAAATGACCTTGTTTCCATGGCAACCCGGCTGCGAGAGGATGTTGGCGTGAATATCGCTGCTTCTCTATCTGTGGCAAAACTGCTTTTTTCTGTTGAAAAAAAAAAAGCCAAGTTGTCTCAACAAGCTCTGGGGCTGTGCTACCAACTTTGAAGGCTGCACACCTGAACAATTAGATCAGCTGTCAGCCTCGCCGATCAGCTGCTAGCCTAGCAACGCTAACTTTCAAACCGACTTGCTCTGTGCTCTGTGGACTCTCCACCGTTGCTCCGTTGTACCTCCCTCCGCCATTTCCTCAGGGTTTTTCACCGCCTGGCTCCTTTGTTGCTCTCCTTTGCTGCTGTGGTCTCCCCCGGCTCACAGCGATGTTGAATGGTCACTGCTCCGTCGTTGCTGGTGGCGTCTTGAGGTGTTAAGCGCAGGAGCTCCTGGACCTCTGCTGTCACTTCATCCCATGCTCCATCACTGGGATTAGATCTCTAGGTCTCCTGCGTCGCCACTGCTGTGTACATGGAGCCCCCAAGCGCAAGTTTGTTTATTCATACGGTGTTATTCCCTGCTGTGCTGACTGCAGTGCTGCTGTTCCCTTCGTGCTGACTGACAGGCTCTCTATTTATTCTTTGTTTTGTTTGTTCCTCTTTGTTAAGTGTCCTTGGGTACCCTAAAAGGTGCTATATAAATTACATTTATTATTACCGGTATTATTATTAAAAGAAAACCATCAGCAATAATGCCTGTGTTCGGGTCTGATCACATATATAAAAAATAGAATCATATATAAATACATTACCTGATTGCGATCCATCTTGCAATCTCTCTGTTACCTGCTTCCAAAAAAACATGTGTTAGCAAAAATCATCACAACAAAAGTGGCCACTAGAATCAATAAAAACTGAAAGTTACTCGTAGTCACTTTAAAGATACCTAGGTGTGATAAGAATGGGCTCACATGACAGGGGCCATCTTTAGAAAAAATTCCCACCACCTAGTGTTCCCCTGTGGTATTACTGTTGGCACCGCTAGCAGCCTGGCTACTGTCCAAAGCAAAAAAAAGCAACTGTAGGAATCCCCATTTTACAGAGATACCTTGATCTCAGTTTTGTTGCTTACTGATCCATTAGAAAGAATGCTGGTTTTGTACCATCTGCAAAACTGGTAGTGAAAGGAAACACATATCAGCAGAGGACCACACCAGCACTCTCCATCTAGTGCATGCCCATCTGTTTATTTTTGTTTTACCTCGGTTTCCATCACTCTCCCTCTTCACCTTCTTTGCCGCCTCCAATTAGCAGGGTTTTTAGCTTTTATTTTCAGAGTTTTCACAGTAAAACCTCTAACTGTTTTGGTTGCGCAATAGCAGTCACACTTCCCCTTGTGCCATAATTTTACTTTATTTGGTATGGGAACAATCAAGCTCTTGGCAGGCTGATAGGATAGTGAAAGTGATGTTTATAGGGAACCAATGTCAATGTAAACGATGTAGGTTTTCTACAGCCATTATACTGTGCAGATGGTAATTCCTACAGAAAGAAAAGTTCAGAGTAGAATCACTGCTCCTTTGCATCAAACGAGCCAGTCGTGGTGGTTTCCGGCATCTGATCAGGATGCCTCCTGGGCGCCTCTCTTTGGAGGATTTCCGGGCACAACCGGCTGGGAGAAGACCCTATGGCAGACCCAGGAGTCACTGGAGAGATTACACATCTCATCTGGCCTGGGAAACACCTTGGGATCCCCCGGGGGGAGATGGAAAGCATTGCTGGGGAAAGCATTGCTGGAACACCCTACTGAGCCTGCTGCCACTGAGACCTGGCCCTGGATAAGCTAATGAAGATAGATATATGGATAAATTAAAAGGTTAAAAATTGTCTATTGGCATCTTTACATTCAATGACTCCGATCCACAGACTTTGATGTAAACTCTAAGATCTCATTGTTTCCAAGTAGGGCTGGGAGACATATCAAATATACTTGATGTATCACGGCTTGTTCTCTGTGGGATGTAGGAAATGACTATATCGTGAATGTTCGAGTATGCATTCAATTGTCACACAGTTGCTTTTAGTCGCGGGCATTGAACTACAGGTTCTTCTCACTCTTTCTCATCTCCCCGCACAGAGAGATAAGACAAGCGCACCTAGTTACGTACATCACATTCTGTCGTGCGTGCAATGTCATTCGCCCAGCAGCATGTAGCAGCAGAGATCTCAGGTAGTGGCAGCAGCAGGTGCTATGAAAAATGGAGGGAGAATTAATTCCCAAGAATAACAACGCAGGATTCATCATCTGGTAAAGAGGGAGGACATTGAACAAGTAAACTTAATATGTAAATTATGCCGCAAAAGTGTCGCCACAAAAGGTGGTAGTAATAACTTAACTGTTTAATAAATACAGTTTTGATAAATTTGTTTAGTTGTGATTTTACCCTTTTGGCATGAATGTTTAAAATCATCATATATTAATGCAGTATGAACAATGTTTTAATGTAGACATGTAGAATCATCATATGTATATATATCGCGTATCATGACATGGCCTAAAAATATCGGGATATTAGTAAAAGGCCATATCGCCCAGCCCTATTTCCAAGGATACCCAATGTGTGATATGTTTTGGCAGATCTGTTTGCAATGAGTTACAGGAGGACAGATATTGTCATCTGACATGGCATATGACAGCGGATGAGAGACGACTGAATACTGACAGACTTCTGTAAAGCAATCCAGTTATTAGAAAAACTCATAATTTGTGGTTGTCTGATTTTCATCCCTCTTCCTCAGCAACGCAACAAAACTAAATCTTCTTCATCTTTGAGCTCTTTCTTGGCAAATTAGATGGCTTAGTTATTAAGTTCATCCCTCCAACAGGAATATTACAAGTACTACAAATTACAATCAGGTTCTACTGGCACATCAACAGATTTGCTCCTAACAGGGAGCAAAGCAGTATGGGAGATGTGGAGGGAGATACAAGACAGAGAGGAGGAGTGAGAGAAGGGTGGGAGGAGAAAGAGCGATAGAGGAATGCAGAGTGAGTCAAGTCTGCTGTCTTTCTAGGGATCCTCTCTGAACATGGCTCTACTGGGAAGAACTTATCTCACTCTCTGTCAGTCTGGGAAGCTTGCTGCGCTGATTTCTGCCAACTTGTTGGATTCTCCCACCCTCTCTCGTTCTTTCTCTTCTTGTGGGTTTTCTCCACTCCAGTTCGTGTTTGTTATCCAGACGCTCATGCATAAAACATCACAGTTAGAAGTACCTGGAGCTGCACGCATCACAGGGGAGAAACCCCACATTCCAAAATTCTTATCCTTACCTTCTGTATTGTCTTCTGAGAGTTTGTTCAACTTGTATAAAATATTCTTAATGCTAGAATTGATTAAAATAACATAGCAGATATGATATCGGGTAGAAGAACAAGAAAACTTGATTTTTAGAACTTTTGTATTGTACCAAGGTCAGTGTTTCTTTTAAGTCGAAGCAATTCTTATGAAATTCAGATCTGCGATTTCATTCAGTGCAGCCAGTCAGTTAGTGTGACAGAATGCTTTCAGACATGTACATTTATCTGAGCTTTGTTAGCAGCAATTCTTCAAGCGTATTTTGGGGAGGAAGAGCATTCACAGCTGCTTCTTTGACTGCTACTCAAGACAAGCGTGTCACTAGTTAAATGCCAACACGTTTTCATTCCGACTTCTTCAAGTACATCAGCTTGGCCAGTGGCCTTCAGCTTCAAACTGTGATGCTCTACCTTTAGCCTCAGCTTTACATGTGAAGGGCTCCAGGGTCAAGTAAGCAATAATACATGATACACAATGTCCAGCTAGACTTTTAAAGTAAAGTTTGCGGGCAAAGACTTTGCATATTATGAGATATTGTGACTTTTGGACTGTTATTAATGCTGTAAACCAGTCATGGATTGGTCAGGTTAAGGTAACAAAAACCATTTGGTTAGGTTTCAAAAAAGATCATACTTTGGGTTGAAATATCTTCGTTCACTGTTGTACCCCAAGTTACCTTAGTGACCTAACTAAGCCTATATTACGAGTACATGTATGGAAAAGCCTCAATAATGGTTCAAGTCTTTCACGAATTAACCAATTCTTTGTCCATGACTTTGGGAGATTTCATCAAAACCCTGTAACCTAACCCTAACTCTAACCATCTTATTAAGAACCTGTGACAATTCTCTCATTTACCAAACCAGGTCTTGCTCTAAACAGAGTGAGAAGACATGTGTGGAAGTCTTAGTGACTAAGGAGAAAAGTTCTATATTTAAGTGAGTAAGGAAACCACTGCACATCGACCAACATGGAGCTGAAACTTGTGGCTCGATGCACAGAAAAATAAGTATTCAGCTGTCAGCACTTTTGAAACTAAATCTCAGTGGTTTGGAGTTTTGTTTCCATGTTCTTTCTCTCACTTTCATCTGAGATATGACTCACTGTTTACTGATTTCTTCTCTGCAGCCGTATCAGAGCTGCATTTTCTGTTATTACTATTAATACAGAGCAGACATTTCCTGCTGCTTTCCTGGTGGGCAAGGCGTGTCAAACTCCAGCCAGGGAACATTGTTGCATGTCATGCCCTGTATCTCTCTCCACAGATACTGTATAATATGTGACGCGCCACGACAAAACCAGCAGCAAGTCGGCTGGGAGAAATTCACAGAAACTAAGAAACTGTCGTTTTTTTTCTAAATTAGTGATTGTCGTTTTTTTGCAGAATGTGCAAGTTGAGATCATGAAGAAGCCACACCATGTTCCAGATAACAGTATTGGTTGCCTTAAAAGTATACATTTTGTGTTTGAAATCAGGTAGAGTTTCAGGAAATGACCTTTGACCATTCACAGGCTTTTTTTTTTTTT
>CAEMYA010000486.1:828848-867325 GCA_903131615.1 Diplodus sargus | reverse complement strand
AGAGTGTAGAGAGTGACACAGCTTGTGGGAACAGAAAACAAAAACAAAGGTTAGAGAAATGCAATATTGATCAGAATAAACATATTGTTTCTCGTCGGCAGCACAGTGTAGTCTTATACTGTAGGATCTAAAGTGTCCTCTAATGTTTGGCTGGTTACCAAATGATCAGAACAACAAATCGCTGTAAAGCATGCAGCACTCTAAAACAAAGCAATGTGGTCACTGATTCTAATGGTGAAATGCAGACAGCGGCTCTGCAGATTCTTCAGAACCTGAGCGTTAAACTGTTGTTACTGTGAAATGCACCACACAAAGATGTTCCTTCCACATTTAATTAGATTTTAGATAGCACTTCAAATTCACAGAAACATTTCTTTACCAGGACGCGCTGGTTTTTACAGCACTACTTTGTCTCTGAGAGCTGAAGCGCTGTTGGGTGCGTTGATGTATGGGGCCGCAAGGAAGCTCTGCTGGAGTTCATTACTATGACTTATGCTGTGAAAAGACCTGTTTTCTGCTCTAATGGACATTCCACTTGAATTACACTGGCATGCTGCTCCACAGTAAATACTCCCTAATACCTGAGCTAGTCAATGTGTAAGTGTGTGTATGTGTGTTTTTTTTTTGTTCGCCAGGAAGAGGTTCTGCAGCATCCGTACTAAATTCAGACTGACAGGTCCATGTGCAGCTGCACTAAATATACGTGTACGTCATGACAGGTAGGCTTTTGCATTGATGTAGCTGTGGTTACACGTGAGAGCTTTTGGTCTGAACGTGCGTCCGACAGTAAATTCTGCTCCCCATATAATCAAGCCTCGCTCATACGGCACTTGAATGAGCACCACACACACATGCAGTGTGAAGATTCAGCAATTCAAAAGGATTTGTATTTAAACTAATTAAGCTAATTAAACATATACGATGTATGGGGCCAATGATGGTACCAATTAAGCCACTAATAAAACAGGCAATTGTGTGTTACTTAAAACAAATAATAAACATCTTTTTCCCCCATTGCTCTGGTCAAAGTTCAACTCTTCAGTCCAGCCAAGCACATCATTGTGGATAAGTCATTACTTTCTCTAAATCAATTCTGCTGCCAATTTAACCATTATGTCACTGATTTACTACATATGTGTTTAGTAGTATGCATCTGGTTTAGCAATGTTAGCGAATGTAATGGCATGTGGATATAAATACGGTATTTATGATACGATGAAGTGGTTGAACTGTCGTCTTTTGTTACCATGGTTACAAGCCTGCTGCTGCACAGCAGGCTCCTCTGTGGGGAGGGACTTTGAAGGCAGGGCTGCAGTGGAGCAGAGAAGAAGAAGGAGGGACCTGGAAGACGTATCATTCAAATATTCTGGAGAAGTAGTATGTAGAGTTATAAGTCTGAATAGAGAGTCAAAGTCATGCCCTTTTTCCTCATGGGACTTTATTTCTGTGAAATTGTGTATTGTAGTGAATAGAGAGGGACAAATAATTTTTTGATCTTGTTTGAACTGTGCCTTATAGTGCATGTACGATGCTTGTCGGTTTAAAAGATAATTGATAAAGTAAAGAAACGTCACGTCCGGTATATCAGAAAACCAATGACATGTACAATTATGAAAATAATTAATTATAAAGACTTCACAGCCAACAGTCGGGTCCGTGGCATTGTCTCGTTGAATGGTCACAAAAACCCGTAACTTAAACATTGCAGAGCTGCTCCTTTATATCAGCAGCTCAAATCACTTACAAACTCTCCTTTCACATGACTGCAGTTGTCAGTATGTCCAGATTTATTAATTAAATTAAATAAAAAAATATTTTTTTTTAAAAAGGTGTTCCACAAGGGTCTGCCATAGGCCCCAATTCCTTTATTTAATAGATCTATTTTTATTTTCCATTTTTTATGCAGATTTTCCCCAGTAATACATACCAGGAACAGCCATTGACCAACCTAAAGGCACATGAAGTGTTCTTGGAAATGAAAACAGGTCAGGCCCATGTATTGGGATGCTTTATGGGGATCTGGGAGCAGGATAACACCAGTAAACAGAAAGCAGGACACCGCTAAGCAGCTATGAAAAGAAATTCATAAAAGATCTCCAGATTTATTTTAAAGAAATACAGCTGAGGCAGCAGGTTTCTGCATTCACATTTAATAGGAAAATATAATACGTTAAAAAAGAAGGAATAACGATAGTGTCTAAAGTGGCAAATACTTGCCAAGTGCCTCATCGCCCTCAACCTCTCATGTCTTTTATCAGTAGCCAACACACACACACACACACACACACACACACACACACACACAGAGCAAATGTGCCCTCTGAGAACCAGCAGTAATTTAAAGTTGTTAAGATACTGATCTGTCTCAGGACGGCAAGACAGCAGGATGCAAAACACAGTCTGACCCTTAAATCTGTGTGCCGGTTTGTGTCTGTGTGTGTGTCTGTGTGTGTGTTATGTATCTCTCTGTGTGTGGGTGTTTGTGTACTCTGTATATATCTGTGTGAGGAGAGATAGTATATGAAATGGAAAAAGTAAGACAGATAATGTTTTGTTGCGCATTCGTTTGTTTGTGTCTGTGTGTGTGTGTGTGTGTGTGTGTGCGTCCATGAGTGTGTGTTCAATGGTGTGTGTGTGTGTTTAGGCTATTAACATGACAGTCAGTGTGTGACAGAGATGGATGTGGTGGGCTTTCTGCCATCAAATCACAGTGAGGGGGCGAGAGGGGGAGTCAGAGAGGTGTGTTTTATTGCAGGGTTTGTAGGAGTATAGAATAAATACATTAGTTTACGTGTCCTTGGTAGCCTGATTTACCTTTTTCAGAAGGGCATCTCCTGCTAGTTATGACAGTGAAGAGCACCAAGGCAACAATCCATAGACTGTATAATTCAACATTCTAAGCTTCAGACTACATTTTCTGGTGAATCCAAATACTGATCACTGAAAAAATTCATGTGATTTCCATCAGTGACTTGGATATTTATCCACCCAACCTTGAGATTTTCTGCATTACCTTTCTGCAGTGGTGTACAGTAAGAAAGTACAAGTACTTCGTAACAGTACTTAAGTAGATTTTGGGAGTATCCATACTTTACTTGAGTTTTTATATTTGTTTCAACTTTTACTTTTACTTAAGTGCATTATAAAGAAAAAATACATGCTTTTACTCTGCTACATTATCATAGGACACTGTCGTTACTCGTTTCAAAACAATATATTTGAATAATAGCCCAATTGTCTCATGATATTGTATCCGGACTGAATGTATTCACGACACGCACAAACAACTGACTTTAGTCTCGCTGTAAACCGCGAACATAACCATGGCAGCCGCCTCTTCCACTGACACTGTTGGAGGAAATATAGACGATGCTGCCACAACGGCATCCCCTAGCAAGGCTAACTTGGAGGAAGAAGAACACCTGTAGCGTATTTAAAACAAATGTTTTACTGTGCGGGAACGAAAGATTCATCCTTCAAAATGAAATGCCTCTTGTGTCTGCCTAGGAACAAAGAAATACTGACGTTTCAGAATTCTCTGTCGAACCTTAAAAAGCACATTGTGGTAAGTGAAATAACTACTAATTGCAGTAAATGAATCAGTGAAGCCAGCTAAGATACCAACATTTTAATGTTACTCAATATCTCAGGTCAGTCAGCTAGTTATCCATGCTTTGCTAGCTTTGCTAATGTTAGGCAGTGAAACGGGTCGGCACACAGCCCCCGTGGTACCATCACATGCCAAACTAAATGGACAAAAGATGATGCTGCAGTCAGAATGAGTAAGACAACATGGAGATAATACATTTTGACCCATGGTCATATTTAAACTTGTTATCAAATTAAATTGATGCATCAGATTTTGCATTATACGCAATATAATGGTACCTTAGCTGTACTAATGCTACTTTCACCCTCTCTTACTTTATTTTAGGGATGGACTACATCAAGTAGCACATTGATCCTTCCTTTTTGTCAGGAGATGCCACCAGATCCAGTTCATCTGATGAGGAAGACTTTTTCCCTTCCCTGAAGTCATCTCATGCACAGGAGAGCTCCAAGTATCTAGATGCATACCTGGCCTGTTCAGCAGATTTAATGGACAGACTGAAATCCTTACCTGCTGTCTGCAAGTTGTCTGTTAAGTTTAATACACCTCAACCTGCCTCTGCATCCTGTGAACGACTATTTAGCATTGCAGGACTGGTCTTCAGCACACAAAGAGCACCTCTGGATTCTCACAATTTTGAAAACCAACTCCTGCTGAAGATTTATAGTACATTTGTTGACTTTAAGGAGTAGAGCAGAGGAAGGGAGTGAGGGGGTGTGAGAGGAGATGGATGGAGAGAGGCAGAGTAAGCAGAGGAAGGGAGTAAGCGGAGAGGGACGAAGGGAGTATAAGGGGAAAAGGAAGGAGCAGAGGGACTTTTGATACTCAAGTACATTTGATGTAAGCTACTTTTAGACTTTTACTCAAGTAATTTTGTCATGGGTAACTTTTACTTTTACCAGTGTCATATTCAAGTAAGGGTTCTTTACTTTTACTCAAGCATAGCATGTCAGTGCTTTATACACCACTGCCTTTCTTTTAAAGTTTGTCATGCTTTATATTACCATATATATCTGTAAATGAAAGCTATGAGGACAAGTGAAACCCATCACTGTCAGAGTTGGATGTTGAACCCAAAGTAGAAATTTCAGAATGAAAAAAAAACTACATTATGTAAATTTTTTTGGCAACCGTTTGCATGGCATATGAAATATGTATATACCACTTAACATCTGAGAAGCGACTGCATTGCAAGATCACTAGAGCAGAGTAATGTGGGGAACGTAATTATCTGATCAGACCACCAAACAGGTTGTAGTTATTGATTTCCATCGGAATTTCCTTGAAAGAGCTGCATCTTAATGAACTTTCCCAGGGGGACCGAGAACCTGCAGGGGATCTTAAAAATCAAACCTGTGTTCCTAAAGGAGGAGTCGTCGCCTAAATTTAGCTCCTGTGCTTCAGTTCCAGTTGAAACAGCAACATATTCTCCAAAATGACATGTATCACCGTTGATGACCTTTGCATCGTGACAGTGACAGGCCCTTTGTCTTATGAAGGCTGTTTGATTAGGTTTAGGCACTAAAACTACTTGGTCAGGTTTACATCAACATGTTACTTCTATAACATCCATGACATACATACCAACCTTGAACGTGATGTAAAGTCACACCACAGGAGGAAGTCAGGTGACATAGTATTGAGAATTTTTTTAAAGTGCATAGAGAGGAGGATGAGGTCTACGGATGGGTCAAACAAACACAGAACTTTCACCCAAGAGCAGCTGTTCATGTCCTGTGTGAGTAATTTTAACTTTAGAATGTAATTACTAACTACATAAACCTATGTAAGTTACTTAACATACCGGTAATGAACTTATTAATTTGAAGCCAAGTCACTCAATTCCTCAACCTAACCAAGTTGTTTGAGTGCCAGTAAAACCTAAAACTAAACTGCGATCTTATAAGGTGAAGGTCCATTGACCCTCCCTCTGGTATGCTGTAATGATGATGTCATTCTGGGAACTGATTTCATCATTTTAACTAAATTTATGACAGAAAACTACATTTTATTGATGTCAGATTGGCTGTGATCAAATAAGGCTACTTCTTTAATGCATGTGTAGAAAGTCCTCAATTTCCCAGAAAAGAAAAGCAAAATTTCAGGAGTTTTTGCATAAAGAGAAACTTTATAAACACACTACATTCCAGTGATGTACTATCGCTGTCAAACATTTACATACACTTGAAAAGAAAATGTACATCATGGCAATCTGGAATTCCAACGATATCTACAGCTCTCATTTTTCTGTGATGAAATGAGTGGAACACACACTGCTTTGTAGAATGTACAAGTCTGGTTCAGTAATGAATTTATTATAGGTCTTCTGAAAATATGGTGAATTCACTGGGTAACACTGTTGCTGAGGCTGAAGATGAAAAAATAACAACCATTACAGCTGAGGCAGAGAGCTGAGTTTGATTGGAGTGCCATGCCCCTCTTCACTTCCTCTCTGCATATGTAGCGCCATATGTTACTTGAGTGGTCACTTGCAGAGTAAAGGGGCAATGCCTGACTTAAGAATGAAAATGACCAGACTGACAATGACAACCTGACTGACATTTGAGATTTTTTGGCATCGTGATCTATGAAGTCCAGTAGCTGAAGCACCATGGGGCGATCTGCACTTGAATAAAACAACCGTGAAAGTACATGTGAGCCCCCACAAAATATTTGTTATCAAGAGTGCACAGCCATGAGAGCGGCTATGTGACGCTGTGCCCATGCATGATGGTGCTTTGGGCTAAATGCTAAAAGCAGCATGCTAACATTATCAAAATGACGATGCTAGCACACTGAGCACACAACTTCTGTTTATTCACAGGTATGTAAGACGCATTTCAGACAAGGAGACAAGTTGGTACAGTTATGCTGCAACAAACTGACATTTGCCATATCCGTTTGGCAAAGTATTTTCAAGCAACTCCTAAAATCAAATTTGTAAGGGAGTCTGAGGCTTTTGTGGTTACTAGTTCAATGTTTTAGAAATCAGACTGACATTCTGCCTGTTACGGCTTCTTCTTCTTGTTTAGCCGAGGATGTCAGTTGAGTCGGTGGTCCCAGCACGTGTACGTACACACTGCTAAATGAATGTGGTCAGATCACCTCTGAATGTGGTCTGAGGGGTTGGATCACTCACCCTCAGTGATCTTGGGGTTGTCCACACCTGTGTTTAAAGCTGTCCACTTGTGATTGGATTGCGCAGGACATATGTTGATTCCAGTCTCATGACTATTTCCTACCATTTTTCTCGGTAGTTGTGCCTTGGCTGGGATTCTTCACATTTTAGCGAATGAATAAATCTGTCTTAGTCTCACAATAGCCTGTATGCACTGTTTGATAGTATTCATGCTTCAGAAACTATTATGTAAAAGCATCAAGAGACACGAGGGTATTCATTGCGGTAATTGTAGGTAGTTAAGTGATGTTAACAGTGCTCTACACCTCACCTCACTGATGATCTGTAGCGTAATCACAGTGAAGGCAGCCTTGCTCGTTGTTATTAGTGAAGTAACTAAAGTAATGAGCTTCGCCCCTTCTGTCTGTGGGATTGAACCTTACTACGTTGGACTATTAAAGACAGAGAAAGGCTATAACCTTCAAAAGCAGACGAGGGAGACAGAGCAGGTGAGAGTAAAACAGTCTGTAATTGATTAGAAGGCAGTCAGACAAGGTAAACAAATCCAGAGAGGTATAGAGTAAATGAAAGAATAAACAGGAGCACCGGGGCAACATGGATGATCTGTCCTCTATATATGATGAGGGCGATTATGAGCGAGGAGCAGCTGTGTGGGCAGGTGGTTGCGACAGCTGATGTGCTGAGGAGGAAAACCCAATAGTGGTAAGAAACAGCAGGTCTGGAACAAGAGTGGTCGGTGTGGATAACATCGAGATGAAGCCAGATGTGGAGGAGGTTTGTGAGCTTCGCCGCTCACGGCTCGTTCAGGAAGGAAGGGGAGTCTGCGTTTCTTATGGTAAATTGACCTTTTATTCTGGGCACAGGCAGAAAAACGTGGCTCGAAGTAAAGCAAAATCAAACGTAAAGAACACTGCCTCTGCTGCCCGGCTCTGCTCCGCTCCTGTCCTTGGACCCAGCTAACTGCAAGAGACCAGAACCAGGTTACAAACGTGCTTATATACCTGACTGATCACCAGATTCTGTTCAGCTGTCTGATCAGGGGCTGAGCCACTCCTCCCTCTCCTCCAGCAGCCGCCACCTAATCACACCCCACTGCCACAACGTCATATTGTATGTGTGGCTGTTGAGGTTGTTCGATGGAACCAAACCCTCTAGAAAAAAAAGGAGCATTGTGGTTCATGGATTTTGAAATGTGTGGTCTTCGAATTCATTATGTGTGAAAACAATATAAATTGATTCTCGGTCAGGCCCACATCCATTTGAAGTCTTGATGGAAATAGCTTATTCTGTTTTGAAAGGATAACACTGTACATCAAATTAAATCACTTCCTCTTTTCTATAAATATTAAATAGAACTGCTTGGGTGAAAGCTTAAAGCCCCAACTCCAGTGTGTTGGTATTTTAATATGTATATTATATTTCATAGTTTTCTGAGTCCTCTCCTGACAATGCTGAAGAACCACACAGTTCGCCGAATATTTTTTGACAAATAACTTCATCGTGTGCTCAAACGTACTAAATGTAAGCTCTTGCTAAAGTGGAATTATGATGTTTGGGAAAGACACAGGTCATGTTCACTTGGAGCCTGCTACAGTTAGCATTTAGTTTAGCAACAAGTACAGCCATTTGTTCATCAGGAAACTCTGTAAATCACTGAGGTTCAATGAGGACATGAGAGGAAAAAACAGAAAACATTTGCCACTTGCTCACTGCTTAAAGCCGGACTATGCAGTAGCAGTTTCCAGACCAGATTCCTTCGCTGTTTTCTAGCTTTGCACCAGATTTGTGCATACGTTTTTCACTACAGGGCTCCCCCTACAGCTTCAGCGCAGATACACTGTCGAAAAGACCTCCCCCACCCATCTAGCAGCTACTACGTTACCATGTGCATCTGTTTTCAAAGAAGCCAGCCGGCTAAACAACGAGTCATGTCCGGCACTGCATTAGTGCACTTAGTGCTATATGTTCAGCCGGACATATCGCAGGATACAGGCGACAAATCATGCGACATTTGAAGACCGATCTAGATATCTAAATACACAACGAGAACCTGGTTTCAGAACGCTAACAAACGTGTTTGGTGGCAAGTGACTGCTACGCTAAACACCCGCTGACTATCGAGCTAGCCATTAAGAAACCAAGCTAAACACATACAGGGCTCACAATAAAACAGTCCAGCAATAACATTGTTCAAAAGACTATCAAGTCACGTTGCAAAGACAAAGTTCATCCACTCACAATTTCAACAGCAACACGGCCAAGTCAGCGTCCGTTTTTGACTCCTCAAAAGCCCTATGTTTACTCGTGTCTGCACTCTTTTTTTGTCAAGCTCCTTTTTCTTCTTCTTCTGTTCCTCCGACTGTGGCTTCCTGGATCTCTTTTTAGTCGACTGATCCATGATGAATACAACAATTGCCTTGCAACTGGCAGTTTACCTGGTTCCATGTTTGGGGATGTGTCACATGCGGATTGAACTCGGCCCGGTGGCAGCAAGTTGCATGTTCCGTTTCTCCGCCCAGAAGCGCTAGGGGGAGTCGTAGCAACCACCAAACGACCCAGAACATGTCAAAGAACATTCAGAATGACTTTCAGCCTGCATAATTAGGGTAATTTTTGAAAATTGTTGAATAGTGCCCCTTTAAAGTAGAAAGTTGTTTGATGGCACGAGATTATTGGTTGTGATTGTGACTCAAGCTTACGTAAGCATATGTGACATTTCGTTTTCCAAGAAGAAGACCTGACTTAATGTTGATATAAACAGTGTGACCATGGATGCGATCTAAAATGGTTCAATAGGGATTTTTAATTCCAGCTCAACTGTTTCATTGCTTTTCTTTCAAACAGTCTTTTATTGCACAACACCACCATGGAGATTATGATTCCGTCTGCATTACTTTGTTGTCCTAGTGGTTGGCTGTTACAGGTCTGGTGAGCTTTAATTGTGGTCAAGCTGTTGTGGGTGGGTTCAAATTCAGAGTGATACGAGGCTATCGAGTTTGATATTGGATTAGGCTTGAGTGACTGTTGGGCCTTGGCGGAGGTATGCAGTTTACTCAGTGCTGTTTTAAGTTTTTAAGTTTTAAAGATCGTTAAAGTCATTTCCACCAACAAATCCTCTTTGTTGAATCTAGATTCACACTTAATGCAATACTAATATGTAGTCTAATGATTTATTTATTTAGATGTCTAATAATATGTAACAGCTTTTACCACAAAGGCTCTTTACTGAATGCTTTATGTAGCTCATCATCTTGTTAGAATTTACTGCTAAAGTAATGTTAATGGATATTTATTGCCAACACTGGCTTCCTGTCTTTTAATTTAACATCATTAAAGCTCCTGAACCATTATATATTAGAAGTAACAACATGTTAACAGCGCAGCACAACCCGCATATTGATATTATTGTAGTGTGTATTTGTGTTCCTTTGTTTCTACTTCCCTCTGTTCACTGATATTCACCCCTAATCTAAGCAGCGGGGGTGATTGTGATGCAGGGAGAAAAAGATTAAATGAGAAAATGAGAGAGAACAGGAGAGAGGGAGAGAAGCCAGTCTCAGAGAAATACTTTGTTCCTTGTGGGAAGACAAAAGTGTTTCTATTGATCCATTACTCTGAAATATCACTAATCTCTTTACCCTATAGTCAGCATGAAGTGAAGTAGTAAAGAAAAAAAAAAAGTTGGGGTAGAAAATGGAATGAATTTGCCCGCACGAGGTGTACAAAAGTGTAGTTCAATGTTCCAGTGTCCCGGTCATTTAGAGGAGTGCTCCGGAGAATGGAGACTGTTTCCGTGGCTGTAGTTTGACTATGTTTGTCTATATGACTGTCTACAGGTCGTTCTCAGGTCTGCTCTTGCCGAAAACTGTGCACGTGTCGCGGTATCTGAATCTATAAATGAAGCGCCACTGCAGCCTCGCCTGACACAGAAGTGAGCAGTGCTGCCTTAACCTGTTACCAATGACGTCTAGATGAAAAGCTCAATGTTCCACCATGCACACGCTCATGCAGCCACTGTTTCCAGCCCGTATGGTAAATTTGCTGTAGTTCAACCCCTGCCAGTGTGAAGTAGCTGGTAGCGTGCAGAGCTATGCTGTCAAAGTATTTTCCCCAGCACTGGCAGTTTGTCTGGTTGCTGTAACACATGTTGTCATGACTCAGTCAGTACATTTTTTGACTGATGCGCTTGCATTCTGTGCTCAGTTTGTTTTGTGCCTCCGTTGTATCTATGCATCTATCTACTTAACCTGGTGTCTTATTTTGAAGGCAGACCTGAGTGTGCATATCATTATCCTAGACCATGCAAATGACTTTAATCTCACAGAAAGAGAGGTGATGTAACTTTTTTTTTTTTACCATTTTCTATTATGTCAGCTCATCGGTCTTACTGGAAAATAGTAGGCTATCATTATATATCACGTTGCAGTCATTTCAATATATGTTGAAGTAATTATTGTGGTTATTCGAGGTGTTGTTTTTTTGGCAGTTACCACCTACATCCCTTGAAAGTTTTTGCCAAAGGCATATTAACTAGTATTAGTTGTAAAATAAAATAATTTTGCCATGAATTCTCCTACTGTCTGTTTTTGGCTTCTAGTTACACATGCAGTAGCATACAAAAAAGCCTCTGTTGTTCTGGTCAGCCATTTTAGCACAGCATGAGGGTGCAGAACATAAGACAAGTCACAGTTGTTTATAACAGGTTTCTGCTGTTCCAGTGAACCATTTCTCAACTGATTCAAAAGATTTGATGAGATCAGAAAATTCCGACCATTTTTGGATCCACTTGTCAACTTTCTATACTGACAGCCGTCACACCAAAACATGTAAAACCTGAAGGAAAACAACCCATGAATGGCAACTAGCTTCTGAATGATGTTGTATGAGATCAGCTCAGTCGTTATGAAATAGATCCATATGGTTCTCTGTACGAAGGCGTCAGGCGTGACAGGCTGTCGTGGGGATTGTTGGGTTACTGTTTCCAACCTTCCACGGGCCTCCTGCTGGGCAGCTTCATGCTAGGAAGCAGCTGTAACACGTCTTCCTATTGAAATGATCATGCCGAGAATACAAATCCACAGTGTTATCATGCAAGTATGTGAGATCTGCACCTCTTTGTGTGTCTGTGTGCATGTAGCGCCTACCATCGGGTCGAGCAGATGTTCGGCTGCTGGTGAAGACGACTACCACCCAGCATGATAATAAGGTCACGTCAAGGAGCATTTGCATGCAGATGTCTACAAGCTGTGTGTGTGTGTGTGTGTTGTTACAAGTCTAAATACTGACATTCACACAATTCACCTCCCAGAGCAGGGGAACACACACATATGCACACACACCGTGCTGACTTTTCCAGCTCATATAAACAGTTGTAACGGACACACACACTAAGACACACACATTCACACAGAGATGGCACACGCCTTCAGGGTTGTAGATCCATATGGTAGGGTTGGTGGGAGACAATTGTTGAAGGGATTTTGAAGCCTTGTATTCGAGTCCCTGTTTGCGTCTCCACTGTGAAGCATATGCTCTGCACGTACTCCATTCAGTTAAAGAGGTATTTCACTGCTGGAAACATGGCTCTTGCATAAAACTGGGCTGTCTATGCAGCAGAGAGATGCACATACTTTTGACATTGATGCTACATGAACAGAGAAAATAGAGAAAAAAGGGCACTGTGCCGCACTGGACATAATTAACACTTCCGCTGATGGGTGACATACTTGTGAGTTGGGCCGAATTTGGTTGTGGCTCTATTCATGTTGAAACAGAAAACAGTAAGACGGCCGTATGATGGATTTGAATGACAACTCCCAGCAAATAACAATGTTAAGAATGAAAGCATAACCCCAACGCATTTGCAAACCCCAAATTGCGAGTACTGTTGAATGTGAGGAGGACTCACACGTAAAATTGATATTTATAGCATTTCAAGTTATTGCAAGATTGCTTAATCTTTAGCGGTCCCCGCTGCATTCCCATAACATGGCGAATCTCACCCGCCTGGATCCATAAAGAGATATTTGGTAATTTAGTGGTGGATTGAAAAGTAAATGTTTAATCGTTAACATTTAATTGCAAATTTAAAAAAAGTACTAGACTGGCAACCCTTTCCAGGAAATTACACACATATGAGAAGTCACTCATTTGGAAATAACCAACAGTCTTATTCAGGGTCATTAAAGGTTGCCATAATTATTTAGTGATGCTCGAATGGTTTCGTCACCTAGCAAGGTCTACCATTACTGTCTCATTAGGCATCTCACTATTATTCTACATTATGCTGTGCACTGTGTTAATAATGAAAAAATATTGATTTGTTATATCAAGTATTATAATATAATGTTAATATTTTTACTCTAATGAACCATTATGCCATTTTGATTTAAATTGGCAGCCTGTTGTTTATGCGTATGTGTCTGGGTGTGTGAGTGCTGTATATTGTCACCACCAATATCATTAATATCCTTTGAGTGTTACTGAAGCACTCAAGTCTTCTCAGAGTTCCAACGGCAAGTCACCAATTAACATATCACACACATCACACCAGTCGCATTCACAGGCTTGAACATGCCCATACACACACACACACACACACACACAAACACACACACACACACACACACACACACAGACAGACACACACAAGCGCTAACACACTCGGGTGAATCTATACCTAGGCATCAATTAGTGACAAACACCCTTCAGTGCACCGCATGCAGCACATCAGTTATCACCTAGGACGCTGCAGAGAGCCTCCGAATTAAGACATCAATTTACATTAAACACTGTGGTTATGGCTGTCAATGACGGTTAGGGCGAAATGTGATCTGAATCACATATGACGATTGTGGAGACCATATGTTCCAGTGGGCCTTTTTTTTCAAAATTGTGTTCCAAACCACTAGGAATAGAATATTTATTTCAAACTTGGTTTGAAACACAAGGTTGGCAATCAGGAAGCTGTGTTTTTCAAAACTTGTATGTGTTTGGAGAGTTTTGAACATGCTGAGGGTATGAAGGGATGGCGGAGAAGTGGATTAAGCTGCAGGAGTGGTTTGCAAAGTTTCTGTGGAAATGTTACTTATACTTTTTTTATGCACTGAAACCGAGTCACTGTTTGAATCCATTGTAACACTCTTCAATCAAAACTGACCACATCTCTCATCCTCCACAAAGCAGCAAAATACTAACTTTTCAGAGCCACATTGTACAAACAAAAATAAAGCTTCTAACTGAACATTTAGTGCAGTGTTACCTAGCTAGTAAGCATGTTGGCTAAAGGCTTAAGATGGTATTTCAACACTTTATCCAGTGGTGCTTCAGCAGAGTGCAGTCAGTGAATATTTAACAACAAATTACCCAAACTGGAGGTTTATAAAGAAAATTGGCTTGCCTAAAGCTTCGTGGCTCACTAAAACAATAATGGTGCTCTGTATTTTTAGCTAGGCTAATAGTATTTTCAGTTAAGCTGGCTAACTACATAGGCAGCCCAGTCACCAAGATATAGTATTACCAGTTAACTCTGAGTGCTGTATTGTAAGCACCCGGACTTGTTTCAGTTTCTTGAAGACGTTTCGCCTCTCATCCAAGAGGCTAGTTCAGGAACTTATCTGTGGTTTTGTAGAAACACACTTAGCTAACATTTACTATGGTAATCAGTTGATATCGGCTAGTCCTCTCATTGGCAAAAGGATGAATGACTGCGACGTCACACTAACAACAGCAGTCACTTCCGGGGAAGACAACGAGCAGTTGATGTGCAGTGCAGAGTTTTGTGTTTTTATTTTCAACTGTAACTGTAACATTTGGTTGATAGTTGTTTTGCTGGTGTCTTTGATTATCTACCCAGCGTCTCAGACTAACCACCAGTTCATGGTAAACTCATTTCCTTTACTCTGTGGCCCATAGGGTAGGCCCAAACTAGGTCTATGTACGTGAAAGTGTTGTTATTATTTAGATATTACATTTACATTTACATTTTAGGGCATTTAGCAGATGCTTTTTCTCAAAAGCGACTTACAATAATTCATACATACACTCATACACCCTACATACTGCCATGCAAGGTGCCAACCAGCACATCAGGAGCATTTTGGGCTTCAGTAGCTTGCCCAAGGACACTTCGACACGCAGACATGGGGAACTGAACCAGCAAACTTCTGTTAACAAGATGCTGGCTCTACCCCCTGAGCCAAAGCCACAGGCCCCCACAATAAAGCAGCTTGTGTAAGATGCAGGGGTCTCTACCTGGAAGTTATTGGAGAAAAAAAACAGTGTGATTTGTTCTTTAGTTATTTGTTCTGAGCATTAGCAAAATGGGAAATATGTTGAGGTAAATGGGACATGTAGCTTGGGGAAAATAGGAAATAAATAACTAATTCTGTGCATCAAGATCATAAGAGTTTAAAAAAGAGTTTAAAATGAATACAAAAGAGATGCATTCACTTCTCTTTGACTTGTCTGTTAACCTGTCCCAACTTTTTGTCAGCTTTAAGGCTCTGTGCCTTTTCTTACACAGGGAAGGTGAGTGTTTGACATTCACAGCGCAGCATCCCCCTTCCAAATGGAATCACATAACTATGTTTTCTTCTGCAATGGCTTTACTTTTAATGAAAGTTTTATGCACTCTCTCTGCTGGTGTCCACATTCATGCCGCCTCATTTGCAAAAAAGCAGTTGTTTGATATACAGCGTAATGAGTTGAGCAACACGCTGTTCTATGCCATAATCTAACCCACTGTGCAAATGAATCTTCTACATGTAAGACTTCCATTAAAGTATCAGTCTAATGATTATACTTAGGAGTGTCCGTGTTCACTTTCTATGGCCAGTGTAATCTTTTTCTTCATTTGCATTTTCCATTATTTCCCCTGTCTGATGCTTTTAAAGTGTTACTTACTAGTCCACCATGTAAATTGCTTAAGCACCCCAGACGAAAGCCCCAAAGCAGATCTAGGGTACTGTCGCTACACTGATAGTCCTGTTTTTGCCTGCAATAAAATGGTGCCAGACATCGTGGCTGATTGGGAAATGAAAAGCGTGACAGGCTTTTCCTGTAGATTTTAAGGTAAGACTCGCTGTTCCTCTGTGGATGTCTGCAGATTTCTTTTTTCAATTTCACAAGATCCAAACCGAGAGGCGGCTGAACTGGAACATCTCGATTGAAATAATCCTCCAAGGCTCTAAGTATCCCTGCTAAATTCAGCTTTTCAAGTTGTAAGATTTCCATGACACATCCGAGAAAAGTTGAAATAAAGAAATTGTTATTAAGAACGTTCCATACTCATTTTCTTGAGGCACTGAGGTTGCTTTGACATCAAGATCCAAACAAAACTCTGGCACAGACAACATTTTGGAACCGACAGCACATTAAAAGTGTGTCTGTCCAGTTTTAGCCAGACCCCGGATGTGGTTCTACTGTGGTCTGGAGCAAAGGTTTCTTTGGTCGTTGATATTAAGTTGAGCTAAACTGATATAAAAAGGTACTTTGTAGTGATTTCAGCCTTATTTTTCCTGGATGTCCTGCATGCATATGAGGATGAATATGCATGCAGGACCATTTTTAAGTTTATAACTCAGCTTTACAAATGGAGGAGGGAGGAAATTAAGATATCACGGTTGTTTGGTCTCAAGGGTACATGCTATATTTTCTTGCTGATGAATTACAGATGATAATATAGGCTAACTCTTTTTTAGGACAATTCCACAGGGCTGGTTTAAATGCCCTTTTAGATTTTTCCGTTTTTTTCTCTGCAGCATGAAAAAATGAAGTCCTCTCATGAGAAAACATCCTCATATGTCCCATGTGTTTAATAGTTAAACATTCAAAAACTCACAATTGACAGTCCACATCAGCAGAAGCTAACAGCCCCAAACTGTCTCCTCTTACTGATTTAAACGTTAAAGCCTGATTGGTGCTCAGAGGTACATGAAAGCATCTTTTCCCAATTTAGCCTCATCCCCACAAAGACTGGCAAACCAGTAATACAGAAATATTTGTTAAAACTAGAATGGCACTCAGTAGAGCAGAGTCCTCTTTAGGAATAAAACAATAAATCCATTCGATCAGGATTTTGTACAGCTGTTTCGGCTACTTACAAGTCTAGAAGATGAGTTGCAGAAGTGTTTAGCATCAAAGTTCATCCATTTCTCTTTACTCCCTTTACTTAAAGCGAAACTCTCTCCAAAAAGCAACCAAGGCTTTATTTGGGCTTGAGTATGAGTCAAATCTTAGTGTAAAAGCATAATTACGACGAAAGAGGCACTTTTAAGATTTACCGTAGTCTCGGTTTTGGGCACGTTCATTTTGAACAGGAGAGTCAGGGGCATGACACAACAGTAAGAAGGCTCGACACAACATGAAACTTTGCTCGTAGCATCACCAGGGTCTCTACTCATGAACATGAGCATTGAGAACATTGTTTGTGTACACATTGTTTATGAAAAAGAAGGTTTTTGAACTACTCACGTTAGCTGCCGCATCTCCTGCGCGTTGCTGTCAGGGCAGGCAAAAAGTGTCGATCCCCGAGTGCGACCTGACAGGCAGGAGAGTAATGGTGAACCACTTAAGCGTGCCCGTCAGGTCGCACTCAGGGATCGACACTTTTTGCCTTGAATGACGGCAACGCGCAGAAGATGCAGCAGCTAACGTGTCGAGCCTTCTTACTGTTCTAAAAATAGCGATGTTGATGCTAGCGTGCCATGCCCCTAACTCTCCCGTTCAAAATTAAGGTGTCCAAAACCAAGACTACGGTAAATCTTAAAAGTGTCTCTTTCGTCGTAATTATGCTTTTACACGAAGATTTGACTCATATCCAATCCCAAATAAAGCCTTGGTTGCTTTTTGGCAAGAGTTTCGCTTTAAGAGATGTCTCCAGAGGAGGAAAGCAATGCCATGCAGTTTGTCTTTATTTCTATCACTTTTATTCTCTGCCATGAGTGCAGCTATTGCGATCACTGTTCCACTTATTGACTACTGGTGCCTGAACTGTCTAATCGGGGGGCAGTACCTTGAACATGATTGAAGTAAGAGGCTGGATATGCCGTCGGGGTAGCGCCACTTCTTCATTATCTCATGCTGACATAGGCTATGTTGTCCTTGCTGTGTCTGTCAGGAAACCAGTGATTTGACGCTTATATTTTAAGAATGTCATTCGCCTTTCTGGTCCTGCACACTTTGGGATAAACTCCCACGTCTCTCATGAAAGTTTTGACTATTGGAAAGTAGCTTGTTTTGCATTTTCCAGGGCCGACGCAGATATACAGTGTACTTACAACATTTTATGACCAAATAAATTCTGGAACAGCGGGATAACATCCAACAGAGTCAGTGAGCGCATTGCTTTGAGCTCCTTTACGGCCATATTGACTCGGTCATAAACGGACCGTAAATCTATAGGCATTTAATAATGAGCCTATGCCATCAGCTGACAGAAGCATATGTCTTTTTATACGTCTCCGACAGACCTGGTAATGATAAATACTATCACAAGTATTAGGACAGTGAGCTTGAGTCATTCCACTCTAATGCTGACAGGGATAAATTTAATTTGAAATAGTGGATGTGAAGTCAAAGACCGGCAGCACCGTCCCAACACTGGACTTTAACAGACTGAAAGCACAGTCCACCTTGTTGCAGCTCACTTTTGTGCGTTCAATTTTCTGAAACTCCTTTTTTATAAATGTATTAGAGTTCACAAGGCTAATGCACTTATTACATGCCCTTTCTGAGAACACAATTGTTCTAATGAAAGTGCTGCATTGTAAAAGGAAATTCAAACCCATAACCACTGAGAGGCAATTTCATAGCACTGGATCTTGGCATAGAGCACCGGCAGGCAACACTGTGTGGCTTGTTGATTGAAAAGTCCCATCAGCTATATGGAAAGTGTCGCTGCGTTTCCAGGCGAGCCAGAAAGAGGAAATAAATGTCTCTTTGGTACATTATTGAACAGTTTTTTAGCTTGGTCACAGCTTTTGAAATCAAATGGGCTGAACTCCACATAGTTTTCGTCATGGAATACAAAAGATTTAAGATTTCTGAGTGTGGCTCTAAGAAGAGCCAAATCACAATTGTGTCGTTCTTATTTGTGCTGCCTCTCATTCAATTATCCTGCTGATATGTGCCATGACACATCCCCACATTGCCAACATGACGTACTGGACAATTGTGCTAAACCTTGTTTATTTAATCCGTGCAAAGACAGAATATAAAAATGACAATTGGCCGTTTTGTGTGTTCGACCTTTTCTTGGCTGGAAGCTGTTGTCGAGCAACCGGTAGAGACTCCAAGAAACACAAAGAACACTTAGGGCCTTTCTCAATATGCGTTCTTGCCTGTTCTTGTAAACTTGTAAACTAGTGTGATCTTTTATGGCCCAAGAGTTGTCCCAATAGCTGCGTTTTGCAAAGAACAGTTTCTTGCGGTGCTTGACATGTCAGTTTAAAAATACATCGGTTGGTATCAAGCTAGAGGCAGAGGAGCTGCAGAGCGAGGTCAAAGCCAGGAATTTTTATTTGGTTTGTTGGTTTGTTTTTACAGTTTTCATAAAAAAATCCCGTCTGGAAAACTTGATAGGAGAACTAGACTGTATAGATTTCGATACCTTTTTTGGTTGCTGCAAACACAGTTGCAGATGGCCCAACTTCCCTTCAGAAATATACGTTTTTTGTCACTGCAGACATAGTCGGACATGTCAATACAGTGCGTAACCTATGACACCTACAAATTTGAAGAAACGTTAACTCATCCCATACCGTTGTATAAATGTAATGTATTTTACTTATAATATAGTCGTGGAAAAAACAATATTTACATCATCGACTTGAGTAAAAATAAGGGTACCACATTGAAAGGACTCAACTAAAGGTAAATGTACGGTTAAAAAGTTAAAGTATTAAGCATAATGAATGAATGACAAGTAAAAGGACGAGCTGTAGCATGGCTGTCCTGAGATTAAGGTACATTTTAAGTCTAGGCTGGAGATCCCCTGTGTAGAATTAAGCTCAAGTGTAAAGTTCTTCTTGAAAATAAACTGTCATTCTCAGCAGATATAAAGCCTTTACTACACAATGTGATGCTGTTATGTCAGAGTGGAATGTCCTTGTCCTCAAATGGTTCCTCCCTAAGGGAAAAGTGCCAAAACCACTATCACACACACCCAAATTCATGAAGGGCAGCAGGATGGCCTGCCGGATCGACAATATCTTACAAAGTGAACACAAGCTGTGGAACTGAAATGTTGTGATTTTACAAATTGTTCGAGGATGTATGTTGTTTATGCGGAAAGCTCAAGTCAAGCACACTTTACGGAGTTGAGGGGATATTTGGGGTCAAAAACAACTCTTCCAAACGTTTTCCTGGCGGGCTGACAGATGGTAGAATAAATGTTTATGCTCTCCCACCAATACACCTCCACCTGCGTTCTCTGCGCTGTCTCACTGTCAAACCACTGCTGGTCCCAGTCATCCATCATGCGAGAACTGCTTTAAACCGACGGCTGAGCTGATGTGTGGCAGGACACCGCTGAAGCACTGGGATGTGTGTGTTTCTCCAAGGGATTTTGTGAGAAAGCGAATTATGCATCTGACAGCTGATGTGATTTTAAACGCCTTGGAAAAAAATCAAATCCTTTAAGGAATCAGTTTGAATAATGGACAGCGTGTAGCGGCATGACAACACAGAGAATGTGAAATTAAGCTGAAAGAGTTCACAATGGACCCTTACTTATTCCCAGATTCTAAAGCTTGTCTCTGCTGCGGTCTATATAACCCACCGTATAACTCCAATTAACCAGGCCGGCTTTTATTTCTTTTGACAACGGAGGTCATCCGATGCTTAACAAAACGGCCATTTATTTCAGGAGACAGCTGGCTGTCTCGCATGGTGTATCCATGACGAGCAGATAAAATAAAATTTGAATCTTTTTTTTTGGAGCTTAAATGTTTGCCAAGGCTGCCAAAACCTGACATTTCCCTGCTATTTGATATTCAGCATTTAATGTTTAGTTTAGTCTTACATCACTTCACCTCACCCCTTCCTTGTCGCGAGACATAAAACAAATTGAGGAAGGTACATTGGCTGTCAAAATGAGATAGTAGACTGCTGACTGATGTTAAGTTCAACTGGCAGGGAAACTAACTGTGGACTGACAGCTTAAATTAGACTTTATATGGTAAACTGGTGATGGCGGTCCAGTGAAATACTCGCGATAGAACAATTTTAAACTAGCCCACTTCCTGTTTCCTGTTTGAAAGCAAGTCTCTTCAGATTCTGGACATTTCAACCTTGAACTGGAGATCACCAAAAGCTTTCCTTTAGTGCCATCCAATAGTTTCGTCCCACCTACAAAGCTGGACTTCAGACAGAAGCACACGACTCCTCTTTTGTGTTGCCGTTCAACAGACCAATTAGAAGCCATTTTTTGTACTCTCTCAGACAATATAAATGCTATTATCGAACGCATAAAATTCTGATGTCTTAGAAAAAATAAATATATTTTGTTCTCTATACCCACTTTAAATTAAGAGGAGCTGTGTTAGAGCAACTGCAAACACAACATGGCAAATATTATCATTAACCTCAGATTCTTCGTTTCTGTTATTACTAACGTTTCCACATCAATACGAAGAGGCAAAGCTTTAAGAATTGGCCTACAAGATTACGTAACACTTACAGCTGACTCCCTTTAAAGCTATACATTGGTTGATTATGTTAAAATAACAAGAATGGCAGGGAAAGTGCAGCAAAACCTTCTCAATACCAACATGCAAGGTTGACAGCCAACGCCTTGGTGTGCACCAACGCTAGCCATGTCCATTAATTACGCTCATTATGATAATGTTCTATGTTTCCTTAGCATTGAATGGTGTGGGTAATCTTCCCGGACTGAGGTATGTTCGTCACAGCTTTTTAGCTTGTATTTACATGAGACTGTGGCAATTTAACAGAGTTGTTGGTTTATGTATTTATTTGACAAAAAATGTTTGTGGGATACAGCAAAGGCCTGAAGGGCGTAGGTGGGATTTTTTTGCTTGGATAGTTTGAAAATCTAGCCTTCTCTGGCTAATGGGTCTTCAACAGGGTGTCCACGACCCCCAGGGAGTCCTCAGATTTACTGCAGGGGGCTGCCAAATCATTTTATAATAATTTAAACATTTTCCTGAATCCATAATTTTCATCATTTCAATTTTTAGAATACATGAATAAATAATTTACACGATGTTGATGATAAGCTACCCACGATTCCTTGTGTGATCGTCTGAGCATGCTAACCTATCCGTATGCTAAATTACTGTGCGGCACCTATCTATTACAGTGAACTTGTCAGCTAACAATGAATAATTAAATCATTTTAGCCAGTTATCTGTATTCTTGTGTGCCATGATGGATTGTTAAGTAACATAGCGAGCAAGAGACTGTTGTAAGAAATTGCATAGTCTTACTGTCTCACTGATAAAATGTGCTTAAGGACAGGAAGAGTAGAGAATGACATTTACATGAAGTGTTAAAAGAAGCCACAGGTGACAACACTTTCCCCCACATGGGAAGATACAATTTAGATAAAATACCATTTGCTGTTTGTGTGTTATTGCATCAAAGGGTCACTGTCCTGAGAGGACAGGATTCACCCAACATCAAAGACTCATTGTAATGTAAAGAAACTGTGTTTTATGACTGTCGTAACCGGAGGCAACCTCCTCACACTGACTGTATTTAAACAGAAATCATGTTAGAGTTTGGCAGAAGAACGCTCTTGCCTTCTTCTCCACGCTGCGTGAATAAACGAGAAATGATTCATTAGGCTGAAATCTGAAGTTCTTCGGAGAATTAGCAACTCTCTACCTCACAAGGAGAATTTCCACGACACTGTGACATACCCTCCCCCTAAGAAACCAACTGAGGAAGGAGGAGGGTAAGGTTAATGCGCCTAGCATTAGCCATGCTAAAACTGCTGTCTACTTGTTTATGAATGGAACTGTAGACCAGCCTTCACATTTTTATGGGTCCAGTTTAAGATACAGTTTTAAATGAAAAGACCCTTGGTGTGCTGTCGTGTGTGCAGGGTTGGGAGGGTTACTTTAAAAATGTAGTCCGATACAGTTACTAATTACCTGTTAAAAAATGCAGTCAGTAACGTAATCCAAGTACCACACTATTAAAGTAATGTAACTTGATTACTTTAAGTTACTTTTGGATCACCTCAATACAAATGCAAATAAAGACAAGAAAGAAGAAATATCCATAAGATGTGTGTTAGTGACCCATTTCAGTCACTGCAGGTGTTTCAGGCAATTTTGTAACGTACAAGCCCCACAAGGTGGCAGTAGCTACATTTCAACTGCCTATGGGGCCCTCGCAAGTCAACGAGTTTTCCACGATGAAGTCCTTGCAAATGTTTCACAATAAAAGCCTACTGAGCTATTTATGCTAGAGGACTTTTAATTTGAGACGGACACAGGAAGTGTTGAGTTTGTATTAACAATGTAATGTCTTAATTTTATCGGGGCAAACGGGAGCGAACCAAAACGAGCCTTCGTACTACAGCATGTTAAATTATATCAGAAATAAAAACTTCTGTGATCATTTAGCTAAATGATGTTACGGTATTCACATTTGCACGTCATGCTCAAACTTCAAAACTACCAAAAAACCTAAACACCGGTCACCAGCAGCACCACCCACAGACCCAAAATAGTCGTAGTAGTAGCAGCAGCAGCAGCAGTAGCAGTAACAATGCCCGAGCCTGGTTAGCAGGCTAACTAATGTTAACTTTAGCTAACAGAATTTCTGTGTTGCTAGCTAACGTTCGCAGTTTCGCTTACCATTAAATGTTTCTTTAAATTAGATGTGGAGTCCTTGGACGATGACAATGTGTGCACAGCTGGCAGGCAGAGCTTGCACTGTACAGTGATGTTGTTCCCCCTCTTCTTTAGAAACAAAGTAATGGCGAAATTTCTACGCAGTGAAAGCATTTTTTTCTCTAGCGCTTGAGTCCATAATGAGTCGTCTGGCTCCACTTGAGAGCAGAGCCTCGTTGTGACTGACTTGTCGTGAACTGCAGTAATGTGTGCGCGCGTGCATACGGCATTGCTGCATTGGCAAGTGTTAGATTAACTCATTCATTCACATTCATTCATCATTCATCATCATATATTTTAATTGTAATCCAACTAATAATCCCAATTTTTTCCAGATGTATCCGTAATCTGTATCTGTCCATATCCAGATTTTCAAAGAAAAATGTTGTTAAGATGCAAACATTTGAGGATAATATCGAAGGACCCTGAGGTGCAGGCCATATTTACTTTACACATTATAAGTTATTCTGTTATCAAAGCTGGCAAGAGTTGAAACGGCCTCACTGAATGTAATGCAGGTTAGCATTAGCCAAAATATGCACTGAACAAATATATTATGTAGGAATAACATTTCCTGAAAGATGTATGTTTTTTTTATACACACACTCTGGTTTAAAGGGCCACTTGGCTCATAGGGCCCCTGGGCATGTGTCTGGTAGGCCCCTTCAGTATGATTTCAGGATGTTTGGAACATTGACTCAAACATGTAAACATTTTGAAAACTATACTAGTATGTATAGTATAGTGTGTATGAATGTACTTCTTGTAACAGCTGAATTGGATGTCAAAATGCAAGTACTGAAAAAAGTTTAAATGGCAGTTAAAAAACTGTGATGTCTGCATCAGCTTAAGTACAAGGGCTCAAAGGAAGTATACATTCGCTGAAAGGGATGAAAAATGGAGCTGTTTGGGTCTAAGAACTGAAATATATTAGTGACAGTGAGTGGACTGAAAGATAATTCAAGTTTCAGCCGAGTTGTAAGCACTGAAATCAGTTTAAGTGAATTGTGTATGAACAGTGGAAGCTAGAGGAGCTGAAGGCTTTTCATCGTTCTTTAAAAGATCTGAAAGGATTTTTAGAGTCTGGAATTGGTTGAAATAATTAAGCGAAGCTGAAAATTACAGAAAGCAATTGAACTGCTTAAAGTGCAAGCATCATCTGCTTTCTCGTCTGGACACTCCCACTCAGCTGTTACGAAAGGCAATGATGTAGGTCAGGAGTGACCGAACTGTTAGCTTGGAATATTTGAGGTGGAGGATGATGCTTTATTTTTATTTTTATTTTTATTATGATGATGATTAAGCCTAAATGTATGTTCTAAAGCACAAAGACAATCTTGAGGGAGGGTGGCTCAGCGGCAGAGTTTCTGTGAATTCAGCTAAGGCGATCACTTCACCGGTCAGAAGTGAATGCGGTTGTTGTGGCTAAACAGGTAAAACCATTTATCATCTATGATGTTCAAATAAGAGCATATCGTCTAAGAAACCACATCTACATTTCTCAGTTTAAAGCTAGTATTGCAAATCCTTGTGAACCTTAAATCAACATCTTCTGATAGTCTTTAAAAAATGTTTTTGAACCAGTTTTGAACATCTTTTTTACCAGTAATAGACTGATTTTACATGTATTTTTAGTTAAATACTGCTCAGTGGGAAGCTACAGAATGATATAAAGGCAAAAAAATAATAATAAATATCAGACCCGGCCTTTAAAGTTCAAACTCAATACTAAGACAAACAGGCAGGTTTGTGAGTGTGCTCGCTTTCACATCACCATTTATGTATTTTATTTATTTTGGCACACACACAAACAAAATCATTCCGCTGTGTATAATGATTTCGACATCGAAGGAAAATATCAGCACGTTAAAAAGATGCTGCACAGTTACAAGTAATTGGCCATAAAAACCTACCGGCTGTACCAATAACAACTTATTATCCTTTATTATCATTAATTTATACATCCGTTTAACAATATCGTGCAGTTCCTGGAATGCAAGAGCAAGTCATAAAAACATGAATACATTACAGTGGTAAGCTGCTGAATGATTGCACACGAGCCGACTCCTGTTAATTTTATACAACATATAGTGAAGGCAGAAGACAAGGAGCAACATCGGGGACACAAATATGGAGCCACGGGGCACGTGGCAGCCTTTGTCAATTCCTTATTAAGTTCATGTGGCTTTAGATAATTGCTTTTTACGTCAGGAGGTATGTCTTCTAATTCACCTGAGGGGAAGAGCTCGGAGGGGTTGTTCTATTCAAATAGATTGAAAAAGCGGAACTGAAGTAGAATTTCCTTCAGATTTCCATGGCATTTCCATAGGTGGGAGAGTGCTTATGGGTTTGACATCCAGATGTACTTGGATTGTGTCATGCATGTGATTGTGGCAACAGGATTGACATGATTCAAATGTATGGGGTTGCTTTAAAGGAGTCCATTTTAAACCTCATGGCACGGCTGATGGACGTTAAATGTGTGCAGGTGATCGGGCCTTTCCTCAGGATGAGACTGCAGTGTTTTAATGGAGCTGCGGCGATTGCATTTGGCTTGTGATACTGCACAATACCTGGCACATTAAGATCGAATCAACCATCTCATCCAGTCTTGTAAAGCTCAAAATGCTTTTCAGCCCAGTGGATAAGGAAATATTTCTCCTCAGTGACCTTGGCTTCTCATAGAAGGCGCCTGCCTCAGGTCCACTTTGTTAGCTTAATCATTTTATATCAAAACCCATTTTTAGGGCAGTGATATGGTAAGTTGAGAAGACAGTCTATACATGTTCTATGTGGTGCCTGTGCTTTAAATCTATATATCTTTAGCCCCCTGCAGGAACAAAAGAGCCATCCCCAATTTTCACATATCTGTGTGTGGAATACCTTTCATTACTATAACAACATTTTCCTGCTAAGACTGAATTTAATTATTTTCCATTCATTTCTTGGCTTTCTAGACATACAATACGTCTCCATCCCTCTGTGACATCATGAACACTGGGTGTGGTGGATACTGCCTTCAGGGAATATTACTATATACTGTAGCCGGATATTTCTGTGATAACATAAATATATAAAGATAGAAGACTTAAAACTGCTTTATGAATCATTGCAGCAGCACAGAACCATACTTGTGGTTGAAGCATAGTCAGCTATAAACCATGTTTAGCTGCTATCTTACTGCATTTCTCAAAAGTATCCGAGAGTTCTGACTATGTTGCTGTTACAAATCTTTGGAGAAACACAGAATAGACTTTTTTTTTGTCATGTGAGTATTTAATTCAATTGTCATTATACAATCTTATGTTGTATAATGAAAATTAAATTAATAGCAGCCTGTGTTTTCTTACTTTCCAGCTCTTTCCATAATCAATGGTTCAACATTAGAAGGTGAAATATGATTTATTTGTCACCATCTTACAAAACCATATTTTTTTTGTAGATTTTTACAAATAAATGACTCCAAGGCTACGGATGTTGTTTAGATTTTTTCTGATTAAAAGCACAAGTGTCAGAAACCTTAGTTGCGCTTGACAATTAACAGAATACCAATACTGACACTTCAGCTCAGGATGGCCACTGATACAGATCACCAATCCAATACCAGTGATCTATTTTTCCCTAATTCATTGATTGTAAATTCAACCAGCTGGAGCTGGTTAGCAATCGCTACAGCCACAAGAGGTCACTGCCTAACAACAATTGTAAATATAAGTTTTAATAAGCTGCCTTCATTTTCAATGTATATGGTCATGTTTATGATGAAGACTGACTCTTCATTAATGCTCATCACTTCAGCAGATCGAACTGGTACATCACTAGCTGTGAACACTGTCATAATGGAAATACATCAACAGACTGAAATACCATTACTATCATAATAAGACAATTCCATATTTCTATTAAGTCACCGTTGTACAGCTATTTTTACTAAAGATATAATGTGACACAACTTAACACACAAAATATGTAATGAAACTCCATATTAATCATTGCTGAAGGTTGAAGAGTTGGGATATCTTATTGGAAGAAGCAGTCCAAAGCACAACACAGGGATGAAGTGGTGGCCTCGTGTCCCCGCTGGATGAAGAGGATAAAAACCTTGATCATTCAGAGTATCATCATTTATTATGTGTGTTGCCCAACCAAGTATTTGTATCTGATCTAAGTAACTCTCGGTATTGTGGTGAAAAGCCGTCACATCCTCCTCCTGGCTTCACCCCACTGCCTCCCCACTGCCTTCTCTTTTTTGTCTTTGTAGGTTTGATGTTATCAAACTGTGCCAGCCGGTCAAATGGTCAGTGGCTTTTAGATTTGATGCTGTATGTGCTCCTCTAGCATCACTTCTTGTAGCGTCCCTCTAGTGCAGTACTGTAAAAAGCCATATCAGGGGATAGGTGGGACTGTTAGAAGGGTCATACTGAGAATTTTCCCTGCAGATGCCAAGGTTCATGTCCTATTTATGAGCAAGAGTAATTTGTATTTTATTGATGCTATATAAAGTTCACGTACCTAAAAGGCTTAACTTACAATAGGTGAGCGACGTAGATAGGTGACAGGAATTTCTAAACTTGAGTCCCTGAACCTAACCAAGTAGTTTTGGTGCCTAAACCTAATAAAATCCACAACTGTTAGGCAACATTAATAACACTTCAAGAGTCATATTAGGTCACATTAGGTCATGTGAAATGTTAGTCAGCAAGCTTTATTCTAAAAGTCATAGCCCTTCAGGCACACACCTGACACTACATGGGAAAGTAGAGCGCCATAGTTTGAAGCTTAAGCTGAAAAAAGGCGGGGGAGCTTGAGGGAGCTCTGCACACCAAGCTGTGATTCTCTCATTGCCTGTTTCAGATGTTACAAAATTGGAAAATTCCAAATGTTGTAACACCTTGTTATTGTGAATGTGATTCATGGGAACATTGAAGTGTTAGTTCAAACCCGAAGGTCATTCGGTTTACCTTGTGCACTTAAATGATAAGAACATTGGCATAATTCTCTCTTGGATTCAAACCTATTTCATGTCAGCTGACTTCAGTTTATTTCATGCCTTCTGTTTAATAATAGGAGAAGACAGGTTCAAATTAAAAACAGAGACCATGAATGCACTCAGACTCAAACTGTGTTGAAAAGGGAATAGAAACCATTAAATACCTGCCTTTTCATTATTCACAGAGAGGAGGCTATTAGTGCTTTGACACTTGAGGAAAACAGTATTTTTGTCTTTTTAACAGGATGGGATCCAGTCACTGCCTACGGCTCATTCTCTGAGCCAGTTCATAAAAGCACCCATAGAGTGACAACATATGTCTCTTCAGTGGCAGAGAATAAGAAAAAGAACATTTAATTTCAAGTGGGTAAATGTTCAACAACTTGGATCTGGAGTTCTTCTGCCAAGGTTCTAGACCAGAAAACATGTTCTAGTTGAATGGCTGCTGATACAATGGCTTGAGCCAATAATGAAAACCCTTTCAGTGAACACAATTGAATTGGGTCCCACAGTCCATGTGCTTCCTGTGAAGTAGGTAAGAAAGTTTTTATTTATTCATTCTATTGAGACAGGAGTTCTAATTTATGAATTATTTGGTGTTGGTGTGGGGCTTTAGCTTTGATGAAGGCCACACACTCTTGTTGCTGGGGATTTTGTTCAGTCAGAGAATACACCAATCTTTTATATCTACATCTACTATCTACATATCTTTATCATGTACATAACATGTTATTAACACGTTGTACTGTACTTCATCAGAATAAAAAACAAGTGCATATGTTGAAGAAAGGCAAGCAGCTTATTGTGATCCATATGTATGTTTTCTTGTTTATAATGAAATAGACAGAAATAACAAATGATTTTAAGACAGACCACAATGTTTTCCTAAACTCAACACTAGTTTTAGTTCCCAGAAATAACCAGATAATTTTCCACACATTTAGGGTTATGAAAAAAAAAACATCTTATCAGGTTCTGTGATCACAACATGGCTAGAAATTGTCTCAACATCTCATCAAAACTATACAGTTGTGTTGCCATCAACACAACTGGAAATGTCCCGATGTCACCTCAAAAACTATCCAATGATTTCACATGAACGAGTTAAAAATCCACCAGAGTTCTGGACCGACTTCTGGACCAACACAGCCATCCATAGAGCCATGTAGCTACAATGACTAAAGAGCAACCCATCCTGATACCTAAAGGACTGATAAGGTTGATAATCAGCATTTCTCAGAACAACATGACTATTACAGCCTATCATCAACACACGTACCAGACCTTTGTCAGACACTTGCAGTTTGGTGATCTTTAAGGAAAAAATGTGGTTTGGGATAAAATCCCTACATTACCTCTGTTACTTCTGTAACTCGTGTTACATTAGGGACATAAAGAAACGTCATGTTAGTAAGTTAAAGGAACTGTTGACTTCTCATTTAACATTTGGCATGAACACTGGCCCGTTGAATGAAATCCTGTGGTTGTTCAACCCGACTGTCCACCCCCAACCTCCTCTCTACATGGACATTTTTACTCTCTATACTACTTCTCACTTCCTCCTTTGCAGTCATAAGATTTACTACAGCTGCTCGAGGTCACCACCCAACAACAAACAAAAATATGAGTTGTAATAAGCTGCTTTCATTTTCAACCTATATGTTTTTGTTTTTTTTGAGTGAGTATATAAAGAGAATAAAGTCTCCTGTAAGGTGGCTATAGGCTAAAAAACTGTTACATGTTGTCTTAGTGATACAGAGTTGCAAATAGGTATTGCATCATATAAAATTATCATAGATTATTCATTTAAAAGAATGCTGTTTCGTGAAGATGAATCAAACTATGCACCAGATTGATGCTGCAGTGGAACATTTAGCCGTTTAACTGGGGTGAGACACAGCCGCTCCCTGCAGCTCATTGTGTTTGTCTAAGTTGCTTTACGAGCGCATTCGTTAGAGGGGTAAATTGATTTTTGCAGGGAATGTTTTTTCTGTAGGTAATTATGGAAATGGTGGCGTTTCCTGCACATCTGCTCAACCAGTCTGTCCTTTTTGGGTTCTGACAAATTACTTCACAGGAAATGCTGAAATAATTGCAGGGAAGTGAGCATGTATATGGAAATATGAGTGTTCTGTGCATTTGCGTGAATGTACAGACACACCCCTGCTGCACAAATGTCACTATCTGAGTGTTCTCAGTGTGTACTCAATGTATGAATGACAGCATACATCCAACAACCCTAACACACACACACATACACACACACACACACACACACACACAGATGTAAATGCACAATACATCAAACACACATTTTATACCCTCTTCAGATGTGAATATTTATGATTGTCGGCACAGATGAAAACATAACGAACATACAAATACACAATGAGTTTATCAGTGTAATAAAGTCTACTGTGATCTGTCTTCTTCTCTCTCTCAAATAAATATTAAAACACAGATCACATTTACACACACTAGCCGGTAACACGGGGACACATTAACATGCAGCATTTCCATGAAAGTATTGACAATGTAGCAAATTCTTAAGACTGAAGTCACCTTTGCCCACACACAGCATATGTAAGCTGAGGGCCATTATTATTATTATACATCTATAATAGTTCATTTGTCAGTAACAGATTGCTCATTCCAAAGATTAATTAAAAAATACTCTTCATAAATTCTGAGGGGCCCAAGTTCACACAAATTGCTTGTGATACCAACAAGCTGAAACATCAAGGTGTTAAGTTTAGCATGATATAAAACACAAAAGCAGTCTTTGAGATACTGCAACCTTTCATAAAAAGGTTTCCTTTAAATCCATTATTAGGATTAGGTCCAACTGTAATGAAATGAGATTTTGGTCTCCAAATGAAGATCTATTATGTAGACCGCATAAAATATTTATATTTGTTGTTTTCCTATGAAGTTGTCCCCTATCTGTTGCATGTATTTTTTTTTGAGGATATTGTTTTTTTTTTTCTATGTGCACTGAAACCATTTCATTTGAATCTATGGTTGCATAACAATCAGTAACGTCAACCTTTTATCATTGGCTAATGGTAGAAATGGCTTCCCGCCAGGCAGCCGCCTGACACATCACGACAAGTGACACGCTTTGAACTGCAACTCTCTACTCAATTTCAAACAAGGACATGCTGTGTGTGTCTTCTGATACATCTCGCTGAACAAGCTAAACATCCACCGAGCAGAAGTGTACTGCTGCTATTAGTGAGCTACTGTAAATGACATGTAATCTGTAGCTAGCTAACAGCTATAGCGAACAGAATGCTATCGGTCCTTGGATTTTAAGGTATATTTATACACAAGTTTGTCTACATTGTGTCCTGTGCCCCTACTGCGTTAACTGACCATAAACCATGTACATCAGCGTACCCACTCACAGTAGAAGCTAAATAACTAAATAAGCTTATATTTTCAATGTCCAAGTAATGTTTTTCTTTGTTTTGTTAATAACAAAGAACAACAACAATTGAACAACTGATTGATAATTAATTGAATGATTACCTTGACATGATTTTTGACTGTCAGAAGCAGTCGCTACCTGTTACGTCAGTCGGTTTTAAAATAAATTCAGCATAATCCAATTGAAAAAATAAAAGCAAACAACATTTGTTACTGAACTAATTAATATTAATAATGTCCTAAGTTTTTCTACAATTTTGCAATTGTTAGAAAGAAAGTCAGAAAATTTGCAAGACTCTAGAGTGGGAAAAAAAAACATCCATCTGGATACATGCATACATCAATCTTTATTACTATTAAAAGCCATCGATCATTCTGGGTGGAATTGCCAGCACACAGGAACAAATAATTGTGTCGCATTCTCAACCTGAAAGCAAAGTGTCAACACATATCCCCTCATGTCCGATTGACATCTCTCAGTGTATGTCTGCATTCCTCATGAAGCTTTACTTAAGCAAGACTGAGTTTCTCTTCCTGCCAGTGAAGGCATCTGCCATCTGTTACCTCTGAGAACTCTTTGCTGTCTCTGGCTCAGACTAAAAGCTAACTAGGTGTGACACTGAATGACCTGCCGTCCTTCACTGCCAACATTGCTTCGACAGCTCTATGATGTTAAATCCGTGTTGGAACCCGAGCGCATGAACACCAGGTGTGTGCACATGACAGTGTCCGCAACTGGGTAACCACCCAAGATAGTCTAAGGGACAAAGAATTTCTTGAGACATCATAACCACCCGCATGCTCCTGACAGCCCCACAGAACAAAAATGCTACTTTGCAAAGATGGTTGCGCCACCTGATATTGCCCTGTGCTCTTGTATCATGTCCATGTGCCTGATCTTCATGTGTGTGGGTATGGTTCTAATTAAAGGTCCAACTTGTAAGATAGTTGATTTTTGAGTCTCATTTCCAACTTAATCAAATACTGACACCTTGGGTTTCCCAGGTCATCAGATATTGACGCCTTGGGTTAGTAGGTTCGTGGTTGGCCACCACCCCAAACATCAGGATTTGACGAGTTGGGAATGAGACTCAACAATCAACTATCTTGCAAATTGGACCTGTAAACACCATACAACTCTCTTAATTATCTACAACATCAGGAGGGTAGTCCATTCCTCACACAATTGCATGTACTGCAATATACTTGCAAGTGCTGTCCGTCCCCTGCAGCTGTTCCAGAATGCAGCAGCCTGACTTGTTCCCTCAACTCAACACTACACTGCTCCCCAGTCCATCCACTATGCTCTGCTACTGCCAACCAGCTTTGTCACGCACAACAAGAGGTACCAAGCTACTACTCAAAAGAATCCTGATCCTCTTTGCTGTCCTGGCTCCACAACGGTACATCAGCTACTCCATCAACACCAGGATAGTAGCTTTCTCTTATTTCTGGTTCTGTTTATTTGTCATTAAGTCGATGTGCTTGTATAAATCTCTCAATTTGTGGGTTGCATCCACATGGTTTATTGCACACGGAGTTGTTTTCGATGGCGATGACAAAATTATTTTGTTGACGCCCCTTTTTTTCATGACGACAATAAGACAGTGACGAGATAAACATGGCTCTTTGATGACTAAAACATGGCGAGACGTGTGAGTTTCCGTTGAGGAGATGAGAACGGATGTAAATGTTAGTGGGTGGTCTGTGAGATGTTCAAAATGCATGACATTTCTGCTGTCTGTGTTGTGCGCTTGTTGTTGTAGTATTAAAAGCCCCCCGCTAAGAACCCAGTTCTAAACTCCAATGGGGTGCAATGTAAAGCTCTAATTTTTATGCAAATTCATTGTCACTGTTCACTGCCCAACTTTGAGCTTCACGTCACATCACATGTTTACGCCTACCCCAGATATATGGTAGTATTTTAAATATAATCAATAAGTATTGGAGAGTGCTGTTGGACAGAAACCTTTTATCTCCATATTTCAACTTTTCAACTTTTTTCCAACATATTTCAACTGTTTTTTTCATGAATTGATGCCCTACTTCATCATACAAGAGTGTCACACATAAGTTGTGAAAATTGCAGATCTACAAGTTCAACACATTGGCCCTCATTTATCAAACGAACGTACGGCAGAAAACCGTGCGTACGACCATTTCCACGCAAACTTCGGCATTTATCAATTTGGACGTGAGAGGAAACTACGATCAGATCTCACGTCAGGTCTGAGCTCGTGTACGCAAATTTGAGTGTGTGGATTTGCGGTGCAGCACAGCAAAATCTGACTGAGTCTGAAAATGATTATTAAAAAAACCTCAGCTGTCATTAAGCATAACCAGTCACATATTTTACTGATACCACTTTTTTGTAAAATAAAATATGTAAATAGTCTAACATGACAACTAGTTAACAGAATACCTAATAACCCCGCTGGCAAACCTGCTACAGAGCAGGAACGCAGATTCAATTTTGCGCACACACGCACACGGGTCACAGTGGAGCTGCTTCGGGGTGATGAAGGGCAGGTGGCTCCGTCTCGGACCAGCAGGAGGAACTCTGCTGTATACCCCAGAGACAGTGAGCCATATTATTTTGGCCTGTTCAGTTTTGCACAACATTTCATTAGTGAATGGAGCCTTTGATGTGACTATACTTATTCTTTGTTTATTTTAACTAAAGCTGACTAAAACTAGACTAAAACCTGTTTGAGTTTTTGTCGACTAGAACTGGACTAAAACTCACACATATATAGAAATGACTAAAATTTTACTAAAACTAAAAAGCATTTTAGTCCAAAAGACTAAGGGCCCTATTTTGACGATCTGAAACGCAAGTGTCAAGCGCAAAGCGCAAGTAGCTTTGTGGGCGGATCTCAGGTGCTGTTGCTATTATGCCGGCGGGATAAATGACTCTTGCGCCCGGCACAACTCTAAAATGGGTTGGTCTGAAGTAGCTGCATTAGTCATAGGTGTGGTTTGGGCGTAACGTTCAATAAACCAATCAGAGCGTCATCTCACATTCCCTTTAAGAGCAGGAGCGCTTGTTCCATGGCGAATTGCTATTATAATGGCGCGTTTGCCAGGCGCACACCAGGAGCGGTTCACAGCCAAGGAGACCGACGTTCTCGTCGGGGCTGTTAAAGACCGAGAAGTGGCGTCGTATGGGGAGAAATCCATCCAAAGTAGCTTTGGTTAAACGGGCGTGGGAGGAAATTGCCATAATTTTTTCTAAGCCTGGCATCCCCATGACATCGCACATCGGGAGCAGTGCGCACGGGCGGAGCAGTGCGCAACGGCCAGCTGATGACGGAGCAGCGCAGACACCAAGGTGCAGAGGATCCAGACCCACTACACGCCGTGGCAGCATTGTCAGACCGGACCGCACTGCTCGGGATGCGGCAAGGTATTAATGCCCGTCTTGACCGGGTGGCGATGTTGCTGCTGCCTCTCAGGCGCATCGCCTCAAGTCTCCAAACGCACCACCTGCTCCTGTTGTGCCCCTTCCTCCTTCCTCCTCCTCCCCCAACTCCATCTCCGTCCACCTGTTCCATAAGAGCACATCGCGCATTGCCACTCCCGGATCGGCGGGCGCGTCACATATCAGAGGGTAAAAGAATTAGTTCTACTGTTTAAATCTTTTTAAGTTGAAGTTTAAAACTTTTTTTTTATGATTTGCAAAAACGGGAACTGCTTCCTTGTAGATGAGAGAAGCAAAGTGTATGCCCGTTGAGCACACGCTACATTATGGCCAAGCATGCGCCCTTAAAATAGCATCTGAATAAGCGCCACTGACTTAAGACCAGGTTTTTCCTGGTCTGTTGCGCAAGTGTTTTCTGAAACGTCAAAATAGCACCAGCGAACGTTTGCGCCGGAACACGCCTCCTCTTTTCGCTGAACTGCCCCCCGGGAGCGCAAAGTCATTCCCTAATTTAAGGACGCGCGTCTGTGGAGGGAAAACTCCGCTGTGCGCCGAGTGCAAAATAGGAATTACACAAGCGCCAGTGAACAAAGTCACTTGCGCCGGGTGCAAGATAGAGCCCTAAGACTAAATCTAAAATGGCTGCCAAAATCAACACTGATTGCACATACTGTGAGTCACGTTGAATGGCAGCTAAGTATACGTAATGACAGGTAACATGCACAGCACATATGTACAGGTATGTCTGTTTAAACAGACACAGGTGCATTAACTACAAATGGGTCCATGTACATTCATACACCAGTGATAAAACACAAACACACAGGTCTATACTATAGAAAAACACACAACAAATCATTTGCCACACAATGTGACTTCCAAGCTGAAGTGTTGACCATAATGATGTTTTCTGACAAACTGTCGAGTACGATGATCGCTCATGGAAAGTATAACGGCGATGTGTGTTGATAAGACGTGAAATAGACCTAATCAGTGGGTAAGTGCCACACAATTAGGTCAATCTATGGAGATGACAGCACAGGTAGTGTGTAAATAAGGTCTGATGGGAGTTGAAAGCTGTAAAATCACAACATAAATACTGAATAATGGAGATCTCAAGGACTCATTAACTCACTCATTCGCATTAAATGAATCATTTCCACTCAGACATTCAGTGACTGAGCTAGATGCCCTTCTTCCATATATTCATGCACACGGCAAACTTTGATGATTGAAATGACTTTACACAGCGTGTTATTCAGAATCATAATCATGGCTCAAATCCGAAGTTAATAATCCCTGACATTTTCATATAAATAAATGTCAGCTGTGTCACTCCATCACAGACTGATAGCACAACAGCGATTCAACCTATGGTCACTTCCTGACAGCTTTTTAAAAAAGTCTAGCAGCCCAGTTGCCACTTTAAACGGTAGCCTTTTAAATTCAAATTTGTATGCATCATACATATCTGTATCATACTGGCATTTCTAAAATTTCTCTCATGTCTCGTTAACGTCAGATGATTTTGAGCTGACTTTCATTTCTGGAAGAATTGGGCAAGATGGCGGCCAATTGTTAAAGACAGTGTTTTGAAGAAGAATTTGGTGGAATTTGTAGTTGGGTTTGTGGTGAAAGAACCATATAAGCTGACACCTAATCTTTTTTAAACCATAGCTAAGAGGTTTTGGTACTTAAACCAAACCAGGCTATAAGCACAGCACTGCCACACCATAAAATGGAAAATTCAACATAGCAAAATGTGAAGTTGTAATGTAAAAAAACTAGTGCAGTGCATGTTCAATACATGCTGTTTGGCATAGATTATCTGGTAAAGTGACAGGTTAACAGATGGGTCGACAGATCCAAACCCTGATAATATAAAACGTCTTTGATATTGTGAAATCTGGATGATTACATCAGTAAATATTGAGCTGGACCACAACAACCAATGAGAGAGGCATCCTGAAGCAGCTGAACATTCTAGTCCTTAAGGCTAACTTTCCCGAGCATATTGCTATTGACAGAAACTAAAAATCTCACCTCCAGTTCTCACTGATGAATAGAAATGTGCTCACTGCTTCTCCTCAATCATCCAGACTCGCTGAACATTCTGGTTTTGTTTTGTTTTTTCGTCACTTGAACATGTTACTAAAGCAAGTTGTTGCACCACACTAATCTCCACTTTGTTTACATCTGCTTCCCCATGAAATCACATGTGAGACCAGCTTCAGCCTCAACACTGCACTTCCTTCACAGCAAACTGAACAAAGCACAATTGATGTACACATCTTGAGATGCATGGTTCCGTGGTTATGGTCCATACATATCTATAGTTTGCGGAAATGTAAATTTATTTATTCAGGATATTGGGTTTGATAAACCCAACTGTGAGTCATGTAAGAAATGGGGTGTGAAAATACCACATCAATGAATTCTTTGAAATATTTGAAAAACATAAATTAAAGAGCATTTGACATTCTTGTTTTCTCTGAAATAAACTGTAGGTACAGCGCAGTCTTCAGTCCATGACCATCATAGAGCAAACAACTACAGATAAACGTGTTTTTCTGAATCCCAATTGTGCCATTTACTGTGTGCTGCTGCTATGTATTATTCTGTATATTCTATTCGTGAGATTTATTCCAGCCTGGTGTGTAGCGTTAAGTCGACTTCCTATTCTGCAAATAAAAAAGTAAACACAACGCCTCATTCTAACCACCTGCTTGTTTATCCCACTTGAATCTCCAAAGCGCTCCTCCATTCCACTTCAACTTCAGAAGTATCCTTTGCATGCTGGTGGGACTGCAAATCACTCCGAAGAACAATAGGATAGACGGCTCACTGCTAATTATGGCAGTTAATACAATCAATGTATTAGTTAACGCCGCGGTTTAAGGATCCTAAGTTAAGCCAGCTGGCTTCCAGTGTGTAAGTGCACATACCTCACAGACACATCAATATATGTGGACATACAGGCACACACACACACACACACACACACACACACACACACACACACA
>CAEMYA010000486.1:753554-808222 GCA_903131615.1 Diplodus sargus | reverse complement strand
CGACTATTGCACCATTGATTCCAGGGTTTACATCGACCCTGGTGAAGTTGAACAGACTTTTTAGCGCATTGTCTTCAGAGCAGGTCTGGTCACTGGGCAACTTTGGCTCATGGAAATGCCGTTTCCCCTCATCGCCTGCCATTTCCACCACTGCTGATAGGCTACTGTGTTTGTTTGGACACCAATCCATCCCGCCCTCCCACCTTATGATTACCTTTTTTACTTTTTGTAACAAGTTGCCTGACTTCCTGCTCCTTCTTCCTAACTTTTTTTAGACCAACACCGGAAGCGCTAACTTACCTTGAACCACAAAGGCTTGTTAACTTGCTATGTTTTTTTTTTTATAATCAGAGGATATTTTTCTTTCCAAGAATAAAACAAAAAAACTAAATGAAACAAAACAAAATGATGAGACTGCTCTGAAACAGAAATATGTTAATTCATAATACTTTCACCTGATTGTTTAGTTTATTTATTTTTTTACTGTTAATAAAAAAAAAATTTTTACACACAAATGTATTTTTTCTTGGTTTTAGTGTTATTTTTAGCCAGAGCAAAGGCTATCAAATATTGCTTTTCTCGAGAATATCTGTATTTTAATCAAGAAAAATACACCAGAAAAGACACAAAATGAAAATGTAAAAAAAAAGAAACTGCTTGAGTAGACAGAGGAAGACAAAGATGAACACACAGCGACAAAGGCAGCCACACATCTGTTATCAGAGGTGCAGCTGGGTGGCAGATTGAAGGCATAATAATACAGTTCAGCAGTTCTGACACGGAGTGTCTCAATGACATCCATCCACTACAGGATGCACACACACACACACACACACACACACACACACACACACACACCTAGAAAGTGCCTGTATCCCCCTCCTCCATTTGAAGGGACATGACAGTGGTGTTCTCTGGATGAGTGGGCAGCGTGTGGATGTGACAGTTCACACTTCTCTCCAACCAGCCACAGCAAACACATGACATAGCACAGTAGAAGGCTGGCTGTAGACACCCTCCGCCCCATGTTAGTTACTGAGAAGCCCGCTGTCGAGGCTTTGCTCTTGCATCACAGTGTCTTAGCAACAGCAGCCAGCCGTGGAGTTTAATCAGAGTAGAATGGCTAATGGGAGCAAATAAGCAGGGCGGGAACAAGCGAGATGCATGAAATGTTCTCGGTAAAAGTGAATAATCTGATATGGTTACTTTGTTTATAGTATTAGGTTCCTGTGACGCAGGTAATTAGTTTGTCCTGCCACAGTTCCTTCTATGATGCTGTGGAAAATGGTGTCTTCCTGAACTTCCTACTTTGCTGGATCCCACTCTATCTCCACCTAGGGCTGGGCGATATGGCCTAAAAACTGAATCTCCGATTTTTTCACACCAAACTCGATTTACGATTTTAATCGATTTTTTTTTCTCTTCTCAAGAACAAACTTCAAATTACAAAGAAATTATTAAAAGCATTGCTTTTATTTTAATGCTATGATTTACAACAAATTTGCCCTGCCATTGTAAACAGTGCAGCTTCAAAGTCACATAAAAAAGTGCAACCTTTTGAAAAGACTGTGTCCCTTTTTGATAAAATTCTATTGTAGACATAAATTTAACATGTCAGATTGCTTGCTATTATAAAAACAGATAAGTTTCCATATTGGTATAGATAAAGTGTTAATATAACTTTCATTAAATCCTTTATTTTGCAAAAGGTGCCTTTGTTTACAAAAAAGTATTTTATACCCCTGAAGATATGTAATCTAAATTAAACGTCTGCATGCATTGCATAGTAAACATGACATGTTGGTAGATTTTACAAATTTTTGGCCAGGAACACGAGCCTGACTGCTTCCGTCGTGGCTTCATAACACAAGTCTGGGGTCGAACATTTTCTGCATGTGGATGAACCTCCGGCGTTTCCACTGTAAATACGAGCAGCATATCTTTAACGATATGCAACGTGACTGCATTTGTAACAGCTGTCCACCGGGACCCTTTCTTCTCATACAGGACGCAATGATTAAACTATTCCGCTAATGTTTGCTGTTTTGTAGCGGATACGTTGTTGCCACGGTCTGTACATCTCGTAGTGAACAACAAGTGTCCCACTGCGATCCAGGCGTCTGTTTGAGATGCTGAAATAAATGGTTTGGTCCGCTGCCTTTAGTTGCAACAGCCTTTAAACAAACTTTGCAGCGGACGGACCAAAAACTCGAATTAATCGATTTTGCAGATTTTTCGCCCAGCCCTACCTCCACCATATGCATTCTGGTTTAAAGGAACATAAAAAGTTTCTCCCCTTGGACACAAAACATTATGTAAATGGGAGGACTGTTATGATAGTATAGGCCAGAGCACCTGTTCTACAAGTGACCGGTGTAAGAAACAGAGCTTTGAGAACTCACAGAACAATACACAAAGGCGATATAGGAAACTGTTACAGTTTAACAGTTGATAAAAGGACCCAAAGCAGGTAGGATGAAAAAAGGATTGACCTGAGTTTCTCTTGGTCAGCACAACAGGCAGGATGAGTCTACAGGACTTGTGGAAGACACCTATAACAGCCTTCGTTTGACAAGACCACCAGATTGCTTTCTTGAAAACTGAAAAGAAGTCTTGTGTTTCTAACAAACTTAAGATCTTGTTGATTCAGAAAAAAGGTCTCGATCTGTAGGAACCATTTCTGTAATGTTGTCAGACACTTACAATAACAACCTCGGTGGGAGTTTCCCCAAAGGATTATGTTATTTGCAGCCGGGCTGCCAGCTGAGGCGATCCACTGGACTGATTCCAATCACCCCTCACTTCTTCTTGTTTTGCCCTTTGCCCTTTGCTTTAATATTCCAGAACCTGGCTTGTGGAAAGGATTATGAGAAATGGGAGAAAAAACAAGAGTGTTGGATTACCAGACACTGTGGTCTGTAACTGATTATCAATACTATTTCCTTTTTGTTTTACAGAACTTGCAACTCACAGTGATTTATAACAATGAAGCCAGAGGAGGAATTAAACTCCCTTCCACAGAGATTTGACTTGTGAAGGATTTGACAAATCTACATTCAGACACAGGCGATATTATCCTCATCTTTGCATCAGTGTCAGTACGCTCAATAATCCTTTTTCCTTGTCTGTCATCTTCCTCCATGCTGGATCTGTTTGAATGTTTTTTCCCCTACTATTGACTCTTGCTCCGTGGCTTATTCGAAATCTCGCTGCCAATTATCAGCGATACCATCAGTAAAATAACACGGGAGTTATTTGCTTTGTGGAAAATTAGCACTGAAAATTCTCACTGATGTAGAATGAGTTGGGATTCATGAGGATAACTATCTGTGACTGGCAGGGGCAATGGCAGGGAATAGCATGAGTCAGGGTTTAAATACAGTATTGTGGCTGACATGAACATAGAGAGAAGGATGGTCGGAGGAGGAGTTCGAGATTGAAGCAGCAGGAAATTAGTAAAGATGACAAATAAGGGAAACTCATGTGGTAAGGGGTGGAATAGAGAACGAGAATACTGGAATGAGAGGAAGGATAATGGGTACATGTAAGAAGCAGATAGGTGAACATACAAGTGTAAATTGGTTTCTGGAGCAATTAAAGGAAAAAGCACCATTCCTTCAAACCCCTCAATCATACAACAGCCAATCCAGAAGCTGCTGCCCTTCCTTGAAAATGAATAATTGGCTGCCAATTCCAAAGATACACTTAGATCAAACAACCTAGTCTCAGGTGCATCTGGAGTCTATTTGTATGTGCAACCCACCTATAGCTCAATGTGCAGTCATTTATTATTGCCGAGAACTCCTGTCACATTGACTTGGTGGGAATGAAGAGCTGTCACGCTTTCGTTGGTCATTAATGTCACTGGGTCTGATGGGTGCGATCATTTTAATATCCCAGATCTTTGAGAACTCAACGGTTATGAAGAAAATTAGCATTGAGAACAAATTATTATACATTATTAAGAAATAAAAATAATAATATTGTCGATCTTTGTTGTATATTTTGTTGAATTATGCACGTAACATCATCCCAAATGTTTCAAACGATGTTAAATCCCAGAAATCCAGAAGATTAATCAAGATTAATGGTGTGTTTCGTTTGGTTGCCTGTTGCTAATTGTGACAGGTAGAGAGTTAGGTCTAACCCACAAGTCAAACACTTAAACCTTATCATTTGTGTCTGAGCCACATCAGATAGATTTTCATCTGCTGTTGTGAGTGTTTAATGATTTTTTCACCACAAGAAGAGCAATCATTTGTGTGTATTTCGCCACAAACAGCAAGATTATTGGACATGAGCTGCAAGACTCTAGTTCTCTTTGCTTTCCCGTTCTATTCTCTGCAAGTAGAATTCCCCTCCCCTTTTGTTTTGTTTTGAGAGAGTTACATATCTTAGGTTTAAGATTCAAACTACCAACCCCTCTAGAGTCAGTTTTGCATGTTAGCAATAATGCATTATATGCACCGTCTGGTACGACTTTCACAATAAAGCTTGCGGACAAACAGTTCACACATTATGACATTATGACTTTTGGACCTTTATTAACATTGTCAAACGGTCACGGATCGGTTAGTTTTATCCACCAAAACTACTTGGTTTGGTCTGGGAAATTATCATACTGAAAATAACTTTGTTCAGTCTCGTAACTTAAGTAACTGAAGTGACTTTAGTGACGTCACATTATTCTAAGTGACTGAAATACATCACAAATGTTACGAAATCTACGTCATATACGTACAGTAGTATAACTTATGTAATATAACTTGTAAACAATTCACCCTGACTCTTGATCACAAGTGGAATGCAAACTCTTGCGTCATACTACTGCACTGAGGGCTTCAAAGTAGAGGGATACCTATAGCATCAAACTGGTGTACTGGGCCACTGTACATCCTTTATGATGTAGATGACCACGATCACATCTCTGTTTTTTGGTTAAACTGGACAAAAAAAACAGTCGTCAAAGGTCACAAGTATACATGATATTGTTTTCGAGGTTTGCAGCCAAAAAGGTCGGAAACTGCTGCTTCTAACAAAAACTGTTTACGCTGAGGCATCTGACTTATCCAGCCAAAGTGTGGAAAGACAGTTTGCTGCCATTTTTTCTTTCTGAGGTTTCAAAAATATTCACATACATTACTCAGGTGGAAGTATAGATACTAGGGTTCAAAAAGACTTCTGTAGAAGTATCAACTAAAGCTTTTTACTCAAGTAAAAGTGTAAAAGTATTGGTTTCGAAGCGACTTTAAGTATAAGAGTAAAAGTAATGTAAGGGGAAAAAAAGCCATTGAGGACAAAAGCTTAGGCTGCTCCACAGGGGTCTATAGTGCATTACCCCACACTGCATGAAAAGTGAGATTTTCGTCAGTATGCAGGCTGTGACCTCCTATTAACTCGGAGCTATGTCTGCAAGTCCAGATTTACATGATGCCGATAATGACGCCATCGTGTGTAAGTAATGTTAACTGCTTTCTCCTTCCTTGTTTAATTTTACTGTGACTTACGTTTTTTTTTATTCATACCAAGCTGAAATGAAAAAGGAGTAACAAGGCTATTTTTTAAATGTAATGAGCAGAAAGTACAGATAATTGCGTGAAAATGCAAGGAGTAAAGTATAGATACCCCAAATTTCTACTTAAGTAAGGTAACAAAGTACTTGGGCTTTATGCCACCAGGAGATTTTGATTATTGTGAACTGACCCTTTAACATGTTTTGTGCTGCATTGAACAAATCTCACCCCTCAGGTTCATTTCTCAGACTGAATAAAACGGCAAAACCTTTTGTGAAAGGACAAAAACTGTACAGCTCAACAACTCATACAACTTGATAAAAGTGAGGTCACTTTGGAGACCATTATATCCCACAAAGTGATGGGGGAAAAAAGCTACTGTGGACGTGTCCGAACAGTAATTGTGGCTCTGCATGTAACTTCTTCAGTTTAACAATGGCACATTCTCCTGGTGTCTGCAGTAAGTGGAAGTGACACTGCTCTAGACCAGTTTCCTCACGACCAGCCCGTCTCCAGCCATGAACGTTATAACAGTCATTTGTCCTGATCATGTGGACACTAGGCTAGTACACATGGCTGTCGAGCACGAGATCGCATCCCTGTAACTGCTCTCAGTGATCTTCAAAACGACTGCAGACAGTAAGTGATCGTGTCTTAGGGTACAAAGTGACACAGTGCTGTGCAGTAAGCTCAAACCTGACAGCATGGAATCATTCCTCAGCCAGAGAGAGATTCAGTGCAGGTGTGAGCTGCTGTGAACCAACCTGGCCGAACAGGCGGTACATTCATAACCACAGCGATGGATCGGGTAGAGCAAGACAGAGCACTGACTGGAGCCAAAAAATGGCTTCAGAAGCTAAATGCAGTAGGCAAATCAAAGCAAAAAAATGTAATGCCAGGTTGCCAAAAGCCCATGGATTCTCTATTAGTAATTCTGGTACAAACATTCATCTGTGATCATAAAGATTCTTCTTCTAAATAATTTTATCCCAAGGAAGCTGAGACCAGTTGTTAGCTAGTGCGTGCGATTTATGTAAATGTAAATGTACTTTATTTATACAGCCCTTTACAACAATCCTTTCTGTGTACCAACGTGCTTTACAACAGGTAATAAGTAAAAATAATAAATAAAAAACAATTAAAAACAATTAAAACAGTACAAGCAATAAAATACAGCAAAAACAAATAAGATAAAATAAGATAAAAGACAAATGTCATCACGCTACTGGGTATTAAAAGCCATCCTAAATAAGTAGGTTTTTAGCCTAGATTTGAAGAGGCCCAGGTCAGAAATTGCACGCATCTCGGCGGGGAGCTTATTCCAGAGCCTGGGAGCAGCAACAGAAAAGGCTTGGTCACCCCAGTGTTTATACTTTGACCTGGGCACTTCCAGCAGTGGTTGGTTAGCTGACCTCAGAGCTCTACCGGGATTACGGACAGTTAAAAACTCAGATAAATACGATGGGGCGAGGCCGTTAAGAGCTTTAAAAACAAACATTAAAAGTTTAAAATCAATTCTATGAAGGACAGGAAGCCAATGAAGGGAGTTAAGAACAGGAGTGATGTGCACACGTCTGTTTGTGTTGGTTAAAAGACGGGTAGCACCGTTTTGCACAAGCTGAAGGCGATTAATTGAAGACTGGGAGACGCCAACATAAAGTGCATTGCAATAGTCTAGCCTTGAACTTATTAGGGCATGGATGGCTTTCTCGAGGTCGTGACGGCTTAAAAACATTTTAACTTTGGCTAGAAGACGTAACTGGAAAAAACTAGTCCTGACCACATTGCCGATTTGTTTGTCAAATCTCAGATGGCTGTCAAAAGTCACTCCAAGATTTCTGATGGTTGCACTGAGTTTTGAAGACAAGGTGCCAAAGCCAGCCGTCACAGTATCCCCAAACACGATGCATTCAGTTTTATCATCATTTAAATGTAGAAAATTTTGGGCCAACCACTGCTTGACATCAGAAATACAATCCAACAAAGAACATTGTGCACTGTTACTATTTGGCTTCACTGGCAGATAGATTTGTAAATCATCTGCATAACAGTGAAAAGAGAGGTTGTGCCTGGCTATAATTGACCCAAGTGGTAACATGTACAGTGAAAAGAGGATAGGGCCAAGAATAGATCCTTGTGGGACTCCACAGGAGAGAGGAGCACTGGACGAGGACAGGTCACCAACCATGACGGAGAAGGTTCTACTGGACAAATAGGATTTAAACCACTGCAATGCAGTGCCGTGGATGCCAACATAATTATTTAGACGTGCCAGGAGGACTGAATGATCCACCGTGTCAAAGGCTGCTGTGAGATCAAGCATCACAAGGACAACGGGGCACTTGGCATCCACAGACAGAGCAATATCGTTGTGAACCTTTAACAGTGCAGACTCGGTGCTGTGACGAGACCTAAACCCAGATTGGAATTTTTCGAGGACAGAGTTATCTTCCAGGAAGGACTGTAATTGTATAAAAACAACTTTTTCTAAAACCTTAGAAAGAAAGGGCAGATTGGAGACAGGTCTAAAATTTGAGAACACTGAGGGGTCGAGATTAGGCTTTTTAAGAAGGGGCCTGACAGCATGTTTAAAGGCAGCTGGGACGGTTCCTAATCTGAGGCAGGAGTTGATAAAAACCAAGAGACTGGGCCCCACAGTATTAAAAACCAGATTTATGGGCCCCACAATGCTGAAAGATACTGGTAATTTTATACTCCAGAAGTTGAACTTTTTTTGGCTTTGTGCGCCACTGAGCAGCTTTGGTAGGAATGAATGGATCTCTAACTCCAACGATGTAACTGGTTGTAGGTACAGACCATTCATAGGTAATTGAACACCACCAACATGTCAAAGTTCAGTTCAGTTCTTTGGTTCATGACCAAATACAGCACCAGTAAGTATTACCTACCTACAAAACATAACTAACAAACGCAAACCACTCTTGACTTATGATCACAGACAAACCCCAGTCTCTGAAGGGAAGGTCCATTACATGACCCATCCAACCACCCCCTAACTCAGACTGTTTTTGGCCTTCATACTACTGCACTGCAGTGGCAAAACTAGAGGGGTAACTACAATACCAAACTGAGAAGCATTGGGCCACTGATCAGGCTGCTGTATTTAATGCACTGGGAGTGAGGACCGGCTCTACCTGCATAACTAATGACCTTCCAATTAGTGTCACCTGCAATGTGTAGGGCTAATTAACACACGTCATTGAAGGTATGTTGGCATACACATGTTAGCATCCCACTTAACCCTTTGAGGTCGATTGACGCACTGGCGCGTCAAAATCACGTGACGAATGTAAGATGATGTTGCAGTGAGACGGAGCCTCTGTGAGTCTCGGTTCCGACTTTATGTGTTGGAGCAGCCTTCAAACTATATACCAGTTCTTATATCGTGTTGATAGGCCAAGTAAAACCGGATTTACGATATATTATGTACAGCACACTTTTTTGCTAATGCTGCCGTTACGTTTGCTGCGTGTTTGGTGCAGGACGAGACGGTTAAAACTGGCTTTTCTCACGAAAGTGTCTGCAAGCAGGAAGTGTTTGCAAGAATAAAAACACTTTCCTATTAGTGGAAAAAGGCACCTCACCAGCCAATCACAAAATGATATGGCAAAGCACGTTATTTGGTTGCTGAGGGATGGGGGAAGTTGTGAGAGGGACGTTGGCGGAAGAGTGACAGCAACAGTGATGGTCACAGAGACAGATAGTGATAGCGAGTTGAGAGATTTGTGACATTTAGCTTGTTTGGAGTGTATAGTTAGTGTGTTATGTAGTGTTAGGTGTAGTGTGTTTAGTGTGTAGTGGTGTCGGTTTTTGTTTAATGAGTCAAAACGAGGAGACTGCTGAATGTGGAGCAGGCAGGAGAGCTGAGGGAGGCCTGAGCCTGAGGCATTGCCTGCATTTAAATGTAAACAGATACATATAACTTTGTAAAATTATTGTAAAAACTTATGCACAAATTTAGTTAACAGCAATTTATATTTGCATTGTAAGTAATACAAATAGTCTGTTAAACATATTTGTGGTTTTCACAATAAAAAAAATAACTTTTTCCTACTCGGATTTCATGTTTTTTTGTGATTATAGGTCCATTGTGTGAATCCAGTATGTCAAAATGAAAAAATAACTGTACAGTCACACATGTGAGGTTGTGCTGAAAACAATGACACCAAACGAGGCAAGGTGAATAGTTTTTAAGCTGAAATATAATGGTAAAGTCAAAAATAGTCAAAAACAGCCAATTATACACCAGACCCCAGAGGGTTAAATTACAGTTGTAGCTATTCACAGCCCAGCATAGCAGCTCGTCTGGCAGTGACAGTGAATAATTTGATTCTGTTTATATAGTCATATTAGCATCATGTGTGCACTTATATTCAGACTCATTCAGACTCATGCACTAAAGTTAGAGAACTTTAAGTTAAAATATACAAGAGCTGAATGTTTTTCCATGCATTTTTCGACCTGATTCTCTCTGTTGCATAAGTGCAGTTATCTTAGCCTTTTGTCAATGACATACGTGCAAGCACACATTCCTGATGAATTACTTTAAAATATACATACATGGCATTCTAATTACCATCCTCTTTATGAGATGGAGGAGAAACTCAGGAGTTATAAAATTCCTGTTCCGCGGTGTTATTACACATTGTGCAGTGTTTTAGTGTTGGATTATCGTTGAAACTCATCGATTGCGACTAAAACTGGACTTTCTAAATCATGTTTACTAAGTCCCCCTCAGTGGTATCTGTAAGAACAGACTCACAACATTCTATTTGTTTTTGTTTTTCAATGAAGCCAATTGGCCATTAGTACTTCTGATCTGATTTCCTTATTCAGTTTTTAGTGCTACGCTAAAAGCTTTAAGCTATAGCTTTCACTATGTTCACTATGTTTTTCCCTCGTTATCATGACTGGCCCACCTGCTCATACAGCCAATATTCTAGCTGGCTTTAAATGAAGAATAGAAGGTAACAAATATGTCTGACAAAATAAAACAACAATACACTTGGACTTTATTTTTACAGGTGTCTTGGTTCAATGTGTTTAACATTCAGCCAGATTTGTGTTCAAAGACTGACCAAATCTCTGCTGAGCCCTTGCTAGCCTCAACATCCAATCAGATGTAAGACAAGTGAACTCAGCGTGGCACCTTGTCAGCCAGCCTCCCCCACAGTCTGGAGCCAGCGGAGATAGCGTAGGTGGGGGGAATGTGTATGTGTGTTTTCTGAATACTGTCAGGGGTGTTGTGTGTATGTAGTGTGCGTTTGCTCTCGCAAGGATGACTAAGGGCAATCAAGAGTAAATGCCTGAGTGTGATTTTCTTGCTCGGATGGGAATTTCTCAGCTTGCCATCGGATGGTCAGCATAGGTCTTCCTCGGGATACCTGTGAATTGGCAGCGAATTGCTTTGAAATAAAAAAATATCTTTCCACACCAATCCATCTTCCATGCTGTGCTGGTTTGTTGAAGCTTAGAGGCTGTATTGTCATATGGGCCAAGAGACACAGGTCAAGTGGAATACTTTACTTTTGAGTATTCTGTATTGTTTGTCCTTCAGACACCTGTATGACCATTAGAGTTTCCCAGAGAGGAGAAAAATGATGAGACTGATGTTGAAAGTGACTTTTATAGATAACATATACAGCGAGTCAGCATTGAAATTTTAAAGAGCCACCTAATAACACTTTCTCGTTCAATTTAGTGCATGATTGTTCACAACACAAAACATGTTTTGTGCTGTAGAAAAGTGGATGCACACAAGGTAGACATGAATTTATCCTAGTTGGAAAAATATTCGACTTGTAGGTGCGGTTTATATCTTCAGCAGAAACACAAGACGTCAGTGCCCCACTTTCCTTTGGCTCGATCATTGGACATTGCTCATCTCCAATCTCAAACTGTCCTCAAAGACGATATAGCGGCAATGACACCTTATTTTTTGCTCTGATAAAATCGACCAAAACTCCTGCAGTATTATGGATTGCTCACCACAAGGTCACGGTGTGTCCGGCACCCTGTGGAACGAGACAACATTTCTTAATGAACACATGAGTGGATTATGATGACAAGGATTTTTTTTTTCAATCACAAAGAAATGAAAGGATGGGAACATCATTTAAGACAGGTTGAGCACGGCAAGAACATCTACCTACATCTACCTACATTCAGAGACCTCAGCAATTACTTTTTGTGTTCAGTGAACGTATACCCTGGGGAATCAAAAATAACAACATGACAGACCATCTTGGTGGGATCACACCAGCCATGACGGCTGTCAACATGTTCACATTCTGACCCATGACTACTCAGTTGTGATTACAGCATTGGGACCACGCCCATCCTCAAAGTCACATGACTGAATTTTGAAAGGTTGTAATGCTATTGTGCTGACAGACAGAAAGGCAGACATGGTGAAAACACCACAAGCTAAACTAAAGAAATCATCTACAACATTAAAACCACAGACATATCAAGTGATTAACATTGATCATCTCATTACAATCCAGTGTTCGTCTGGGAAACCTTGGGTCCTGGCATTCATGTGAATGCCACTTGACACGCACCGCCCACCCGAACTTTGATGTAGACCTCGTAAATAACATCCTAGCAACAGCCCTCCTCAGTAGCAGTGCCCCTCAGTAGGACAATGTGCCCTGACACATCACAATAACTGTTCAGAAATGACCCAAGGAACATGACGAAGAGCCCAAGCATGCACCAATCCCCAGATTCCCAAGATCCCAATCTGATAAGCATTTGAGATGTACAAAAACAAGTCTGATCCATGGAGGCCCCAATCCAAATGACCTGAAGGATTCCACTACCAATGTCCCAATAACTGTCACACAGGACCCCAGAAGCCTCGTGTATCTTTCATAATGTGTCAGAGATGTTTGGATGGCAGAATATATAGCAACCACACAGACAAGAATAGCGTTGTTACATTGCATGTTCTGCTGGGACATTTTAGGTAATGGCGTTCATGTGCATGCCAATTTGTCAAGCAGGACCCATCCACACTATCTCTCATGGCAGTGGTACCCCAGTGGGACAATGCATCCTGTCACACTGCAAAAACTTCTCAGGAACTGGCCATGGAATGTGACAAAGAGCTCATTGTGTCAATATGGCCTCAAAGTTTCCTAGATACTTATCTGATCGAGCATTTGTGGGATTCACAGAGGCCACCTCGCAACCCACAAGACTCAAAACCTCCACCACCAACGTCCTGGTTCCAGATTCTACAGGAAACCCCAAGACGTCTTGGGTCCATGCGTCAACATATCAGAGTTGTTTTGGTGACAGCCAGGTAGTTTTAACATTGTGGCTGATCAGTGTGGAATAGTCAGGAATGAGTGGAACTGGGTTAGGCCAGGCCAGGCCAGGCCAGGAGCGGGGAAGCCAAAAGCCCCTTTCTTACTTACCATCACCTTAGTATGACCCCTCTCAGCATGCCCTTCTTAAAACCCTGCCTCATTTTGATCTCAACTGTACTGCTGTATGATTCAATGATCTTTCACAGTTATAGTGCTATTGCACTGAAAAAAAAATCCACAGACAAATACCAAGCAAAACACTCACACAGGGTCATAAACTGAAATCATTATCAACTGACACTATTGTTATTATTATTATTTTTATTATTATAAAGAGGATTTTAGGATACGTGGTTTTATACAACACAATTCCACTGCATGATCTCCCATACAGTGATAAAATAATCCAATTCATGTACATTGTACAAACACTTCCATATTTCAAATGCTTTAAAAAAGGTAACATGTGTAAAAGAAGTTATAAAATTGCCTTTATCTCATTAGAACCTAATTGTGCTGCATGCTACTCATAATTATAGATAAGTGGTGCATCACGCCACTGGTGATGTAACTTGGACTATTGTGAGCACTGTGTTGTTCTGTGCTGTGCTGATTGGTTTTGAAAAGGTCTTGATTACTGTGATGAGACACACTGCCACACTCAACTCACTCTTGCGTACTCTTCTTCTGCCCACTCTGTTTCTTCTCTTTTCATGCTATATAAATACTAGTTAGAATTAATCTATATTCCAACTGCAGTATACTTCAACCATCCCGCCTCCTGAATCACTACTTAACCAGGTTGTGTTTGGTTTTTAATACACTTGTCATATTTTTTATTGCTGGTGTCACACCTACCTGAACACATCTTTAAAAGAGGGTTCCTGTTTTATTAATTCTAACAGTCGCAGAAATGCACACTGAGGTGCCAGAGAGATCAACATTTCAGCTCACTTCTATGGCAACTTTGAAATTCATATAGTGAGAGAGAGATGGAGAACAGGTAGTGACTGACGAACAATAGATCATATTAACATGGCTGCCATTATCTTCTTGCCTCATGTTTAAGGTGAGAAACTTGAATGATGTGACAGTGTAATGCAGCTGTGTTCCAGGTTGCTAACAAATATCTGAAATGTGTTTTTTTTTTTTTTTTAATCAATTAACCACTTGTCAATCAATCATAAACTAAAAAGATGATGGATAGTTAAAATCTGGAGGGATATTAGGATATACATTACCAGTCAAAAGTTTGGACACCTACAACACCATTCTCAGGGCAAACAGAATCCATCCTCCATAGTCATATAGTCATATTCCAGCCTTAGGCCATGGTATGGACAAAACACTATATCCACACCTGACAATGAAGCACTTGAAAACACTTACTGGTTCTAAAACAGAAGCGACTGCCAATTTAAAATCAGGTGTACTTTGTGACACAATATGGTCGTGAAGCGAAAAACAAATCATTAAAAGAAATTGGGACATATTGAAAAGTTACAGTGCTCCTCAAGAAGTTCTTCCAGATGCTTAATGGCCAAAACGCATTGGCATGTTTTTTTTATTATTATTATTGTTGTGATTCAACAGCCATCAATTAAAAGCTTTTTTAAGGCATCATCCTCTTGATTTGTTCTACAATTTTTGAAAGAACATGATCCTTAAACTGATGAGCACCGGGCAGACTTAATTTTCAATAACCAAGCATCACTCCTTGCATTCTGTTTTTTGTGATGCCAGAGGAAAACAGCTGTCCTGTAAATGAGGTCTGTGGAGGTGGCAGGCAGGGAACGCTGTTAGATATTCTCATCATGATGACGCACATGAGTTAACGCTTATCAAATGAGTTTTAGTGTCATTGAGATTTTTAAGATCTATTTTATCCCTTCAGGAACTTCCTTGAAAAAGGTATGGACTTGAAATTTAACAAAAAACAGTGTCCTCACTTCAATATGAGGCTTCTGGCACATTGTTATAAGCAAAGCCATCCCAGCGAGGTGAAGAATAACTGCCTGGAAGCTGTATTACTCTAATACTAAAATTTGCAAGGTTGTCCTTTAAAATGTCATAATGCAGCTGCTGCTTTGTTTTCCTTCACTTGTGTCCTGCCCTTCGGCGTATCCTTTTAAGTAGTGCTATCTCCGTTTTTTTTTGTTTTTTTTTCACCCACTGGGGCTCTTTGTTTATTTGTGACTTTTATTACTTTTTGCGGAGCAACAGAGTCAATGGTTGTCCTTAGCTCAGAGCCAAGTTCTTACTCAGTGCATCTGAGAAAGGGGTAGAAAACGATGTGCTGATTTGTCTTTATGAGGAAAGAATTCTCATATTATTGTTTTTATGAAGGTACAGCTTGGCCTGCAAGAAGAGTCAAGCTGAAGAAAGAAAGAAAGACAGAAAGACAGAAAGCAACAAGGTAAGTAAGAAAGAAAGAAAGAAAGAAAGAAGGAAAGAAATTAAGGCAAATATTCAAGTTCGGATGAAAGTTGTTAGATGGAAAAAGGAATAAAGGGCTGTAGAGAGGTTGTTACACGTCGATCACGGCCACAACTGATAGCTGTTTATGTGGTTTGATTTCATAAATAGCACTCGAATGCGCTCAGAGAAAGACTCCAAATAAGTTATACACAGGAGGCAACACGACTGAAAACCACGTTTTATGAAGTCACGTTTCATGGCTTTGAGTTGTGAAAACTGAAAATAACCGACATCTGTGCACTCATCACATGGGAAGACAGAGTTGGAGAAAAGGGAAAGAAGATGTCAGGTGTGGCAGATTTTTAGTGCTGGTGGAGGTGGAAAGAAGGCCATAAATTTGACACACAAACACATGAACCTGGGCTATGAAGAGACTCCCGCAGACAATCTACTGTGGTTCTGGTACTTTTACACCCTGGCTTTCTCCTGACTGTTTAGAACTAAAACATTGCTGAACAATCTTTACCAGGTCATTTAGTGTGCCAAATTATCTGACATGACTTAACAGTTGCATTTTGTAACAGTTTTACAAGCTGTGTGAGTTTTACAGTTTAGCTGGAATAATGGTTACTACTACTACTAAATAAAAGCAGTCTTCCCTGATTTTCAGCCATCCTTCATTTATTTTGCAGGCTAACATTGCAGAATTTAGAACATGGGAAGTCATGACACAGTCTTCAGTATGCACACAATTTGATGACCATATGCAACATGCCATGCTGATTTAGTATGACAATGATGCCAAAAAGACTGGCCCTAATACAAAGCCTGTCTGCCCTTAAAGTCAGCATGCTCACCACTTAATAATCCATGTTAAGACACAAAAAAGGAGCACTGTTCTGTCTTGCAAAAATGTAAAACATCATACTGTTTCTTTCTAAAGTGACCCCAAGAGAAAATTTGATGGCACTGTTACTATGTACCGAAAACCAAATATTCGTACAAAGACTCAAATTGTTGTATTCAACGACAAATTCTTGTACATTAAACTGTGGCACAGCTACTCAGTCTCCAGGCTGAAATGTTAGTAGTTAATGTTTCTGCAAACCACAGATATGTTCACTTCTGTATGTGTCATATGAAGTTCACATTAATTGTTCATTACCTGACTTTCATGTGGAGAGGATGGTGTTGGAGGTAACGGCGACAAGGCTGCCAAGCCAGTAACTGCGGTTTGAGCCTGCGTTCCAGCATTTGTACTTTTTTGTTAGTTTTGTAAGTGTAGGCCTATAGTTTTGATAAGGAACCATGGTATTTCAAAAATGTGTAATCGCCACCACTAGGTGAATTTAAGGAGACCTCAGCACAAATTTGAGCTGTGTTTTCTGTTTACTAAACTGGGACAACCTGGGACACCTCCAGTCGTGTTTGTAGCAACCACAACAAGTACTTTCACAAATACATAATATTGTGTTTTTCTGTGACTAAACCTAACAGGAGCATAAGCACAGCATTGTGACAGGATAAAAATCGAAAATTTAACTTGAAGAAATGTAAAGTTGCAACATAAACAAACATAAAGTTTTAACTTATCTATGCTATTGCAGAAATACAGGATGTAGCATGCTACATATATATGACGATTATTTGTATCAAACAGAAACGTTTGACATTGAAACCTTACCCATATATGAGGTGGTGGATAATTAGTGGAAGATACAGGGTCTGTTCTCTATAGTTAATGGACGATGAATTTTAAATAAACTGAGTATGAACAATGAAGCTGGTTTAATGCTATTTGAATGCTCCATGCTATGTCAACACTATGTAAAATACCTGAACCTAAGACATTATGTGAATATGATTTAGCTTTTTTGATTATAAATTGAACATTGCTTTACAAATGGTGAAATTATCGAACAAATGAACTGTGCATGACAGATCTGCCAAGTCTTGTTAATGGTTGGATTCTGAGGAAGGGGTTGGAAAAGTTGTCATTTGCGATCGATTGACACACTGTTGAATAGTCCAGTTTTTGTCTCCATGAAAATCCAAAAAGCTTCCTTGGTTACAAACAGAAGCTGTATAACTTTTGATCTTTGGGCACACATCACACCTTGTGCATCCTGGTTTACTTTTAGTGCCATTTTGTCATTTACAGTAATTTCAATGAAAACATTGTGTTAATGTTAAAAGAGAAAGTTTCAATCCCGACTCCAAATAAAGTGTACTTCAGGCAAAAGTGCTGACGAGGGTTGATTTGGTGTGTGTATCAGTGAGCGTGCATAGTGTTGCAGCCTCGCCAACCTATCTGCAGAGCAGTCATTTTATCTCACTGCACACGTTATCTTGGCAACCAAATAAAACACACACACACACACACACACACACACACATATATATATATATGCACCCACCTGACTGCCACTGAGTAACAGTCTCCTGTGATTACATTGCGTTGCTCTCCTAGGACATGCATGCGCACGCGCACACACGCACACGCACACACACACACACACACACACACACACACAAGATACCTGACTGCTACCAAGTAATCGCCTCCAGTGATTACATTGCATGTTCCCTTGAGACCTACACACACATGCCTTAACACATTCTCTCACACCTCCCCACACACACATACACACACACAAATGCACACGGTGCCATTTTACTCAGAGGAATAATCTCTGTGGCTGCTTTTTGGAGTGAGTGAGTTTCGTCTAACTGGATTACTGCGGCCACTCCCGCTGCTGTCACAGGGGAGATAGAGCTGCTATAGGCCCGGAAAGCTTTCCAGTGAAGGGAGAACATCCAGAAGAGGCGGGGCAGGAGTGGTCAAATTCAACCTTGATCTCAAGACTCAAATTTGAAAGATCTTATTTTAGATATGTTGCTGTTGGGTCTCCTCAGGCATGTGCACAACATTCTACCTTTTTTTGCCAGTGGAGAGGGAACGAAAAAGCTGCCTCAATCACATTTTGTGCTGATGATGCAAACAGTTAGCCAAGCACTTTCTGTCTAAATGAGGACAACTGTAATACCTGCTTCTATCAGCAAACACGATTTAAGAGCAACTTTTTTACCCTCCTAACACGTGTTGACTTTATCGGCCGAGTTAAACACTGCGACAGCTGTGATTTTCTTGTTCACCTAGTTGTCTATAAGCTGTTCAATCCCTCCTCCTTGTTTTGTTGTTTAGAAAAGCAGCCAGCATCATCTGTTCTCTAAAATGCCTGTTATTAAAAGTTGTATTGCTGTAGAACCACCTTGACATCATCCATTGCTTCTTAGACTACTGTTATGAAGCCAGCAAGTATGCAAACACAAGTGACCCTGACAGGCCAGAGCTGTTTGGGCTACACAAGAGGAGAATGCACCTGATTGGTGTGGGTTACATGAGAGATGTCAGTTACATCACCTGATATAAGTTACATCACTTACATATCTTACCTTGATTTTGCGGTTTCATTTCAAGCTCCTCAAATATTGAAACTTATAGATCATGGAGGTCCATGTTTTCCATTGTTTTTGGTGACCCCTCCTGATCTATAGAGCAGATTTACATTGAATTTACTGAGTACAGTTATACCCATCAAATAAAAAAACATCTTAATGTTAAACATGCACCAAGCTCCCTTTAGTGCCAACCCCAGTGCAACGTGAACAGTTTTCACTGGGAATGAATGAATGTATCTTACAATACCATTAAGAGCTTCCAATGAAAAGAGCAGAGGGTCGGAAGAAATGATCCAACGGTCCATAGCGGGGATGTAATCAACATTGCAGCCTTAATTAGCTGTTGTTCTTTAGAATTATATTCATGTTAAATTCATTTTGGGCACATGTGTGAATCTTTACCACCATTCAATTGCATGTGGTATAGATGTGTTATAATATTTAGCCTTGAAAAGTGAATGCAGCTGAAGCGAAGGCTGTGAAAGTAAGCAATAAAAAGGACAACAGTATTTTGAGCGTCACCTTGAGTCTCATTTCTTATTAAGCACAAAAGAAGCTGAACAATTATGTGGCTTTTTGTCTGGACCAAGGCTGTTTATTCAGGTCTGCATATTGTTTGGGAAGGTAGAATTGAATAAAACAATGGGACAGAAACCGCATTGCGAGATGAACCACAATTAGTTTTGTTACTCTGTCTGATAATAGCTCACATTTTCTGTCAAGTATGCACATAAAAGATTTTATTATTAAAATAAAAGCCATACATGCAGCGACGTGAGTCTAAATCTATGGATTGCACTTAACAGAACATGTACATAAAATATGTTAGTTGTTTGGAAAAGTCACGTTGCACCTGCACCCTGCTGTGTCCTCCATTTCCATAAAAATATAAACATGTTTAGGTTTTGTATTTTTCATAAATGTGTTAACTAAATTCTGCAGCCTTGCACTTGTAGTACATGCAGTTTGCATATATGTCAGTATTTTTCTCAGAAATGCTCTCTGATAAAGTTTAAATAATTGCTCCTCTAATAGTCGTTCAGCTGTTTTTGGCAGCACAGTTTCTGTATAAACAGTGCTCAAGCAGCATGCTAAACATTCAGCAAGGAGAACAATCAAACCCCCAGGGATATACAGCAGAGGAGCAGCACACATTAATCACTGAGATATGAAAAATAAATCATTTGAAGAGACAAGCCTACAGAAACATATGGTAGATATTGACAGATAAAGAATCAAACGGAAGTGAATGGGAAGTAAAAAAATCTGGCTGTGTAGAAGGCACGGATGGATGAGGTGCTGACAGTTTAAATCAACCGCCTTGTTTAAGTGATGAGAGTCATTGTGTTGTGTTTTGGTTCTTTTTGCTCACTCTTATCTGCTGTAAACTCTATCTGCCATAATATTTGGGTGTTGACGGTTGTTCTTGCTTGACATCTTGATCCAAATAGCAGGGGAGATACAACCACATTTGTTAAAAGTGGCATATTTGCTTGCGTTGATTTGGTTTGTGATAACATGAGGAGTATTATAGCCAGACTAGCTACTCAGAGAATTGGGGGTTACTATTACCCCCTCTTTGACCAAAGTGAACCTATTGCTGGTTCTGGGCTGGTGCTAGCGCTGGTTCAAAGTTGGTAAAACGTGAATATTTTAAAACTTTTAAGAGAGCCACTGTAGAGTCAAATCATTCAGTCAGTGCATACGTCTCAAATTTCCCCGCATTTCTAGGAACGACTATGGAACTCAGAAGATATGACTACATTGACTCTTTGCAAGTTTCGGTCCTGGCTTTGCATGCCTACATTGGCATCAAAATGTGCCTGTCCTCTTCCATGGATAAGTCACTTGCTACGCATGTTTGCATGCCCACAAACAAACCATTAACCGGCTAATAATCAATCTGGGGACTCTACAGTAGAAATTCCCTGCCAGCTTGAAGTTGTGGCAACTGATGTCGTAAGCTCCCTAGCGTGCCTCTTATCTATGTCTAAATGATCTGACTTAGTCTTAATTCTTTGCAAACTAGTACCAAAAATAATCAAAGCTAGATAGGTAGGTTATGTTTCTACCGTTGTCTGTTTGCTGGTTGGTTAGTTGGTTTGTCAGCAAGATTACACAACACTACTGAACGCTTTTCCACAAAACTTGGATGGAGGAAGAGTTTCAGTCAAGAATGGAACTCTGTAATTTTTGGTGCAGATCTGGATTAACGGATCGATCAGAAATGTTTTGACTTTTCTTTAACACTGTGAGATCTGATGTTATTCAACAATCTTAACTTCTCAGGAAATGCAAGGCTCTTGACCAAAGAAATCAACCATATTAAGGTGTCTGGTATTTATGGTATAGGTATTTATATGTTGAAATAAGGGGACAACCTGGGGACTGGGCCAGGCTTACAGAAATTGATACTGCTGCACACACAAACACAGTCTTACATTGTTCTTTGTTTGAGACAACAGAATTAGGGATGCTGTTTGGCTGCTTTTCTCCCACTGATACGCTTAATTAATGAGGTTTATTTTCATATGTGGCTTATTTAAGAATAGTAAGAAGCTTTTCTTTTAAGAGTTCTCCTTTGTTTAGGAATTTCTTTGATTTAAACTACACCCATTAGCCCATTTCCTTTGTAGTTTGCCTCTCTCACTTTTGTTTGTAACAGTTCCTGAGCTCTATGTAAATTAATCACTTTACTTTTACCAATAACATTTCATTTTATGTTGCTCCTCTTTCCCTTTTAAGCTGGGTTGTAAACATGATGCGCAATGATTGATTATTCCATATCCTGTGATCACAATCTTATTATAACTCATCATCTGGCGAACATAAATGTGTGTAGCTGCTATGAAGGCAATTCGTCAACAGTATAGATATTCCACTTTGAACAAAAAATGTCAACCCACTGGTGGTGCAAGAGGAAGGAAGGAGATCCCCAAAGTCATGACGATGCATAATAAGGAACCATGAATCTCTGAACGGAAGTCTGTTCTAATGAATCGAGAAAATGTTGAGATACTTTTATGGCTAACTGAAACTATGACATGCAGATGGCATTGGATTAAATACATTAATTAGGATCCATCTTCAATGTACCAATTTTCCATGGAGATCCATCCAATATCTGTTGGGATATTTCAGTCAGCACCAAAGGGATGGACCAATGGACTAACTAATCAACTGACCAACCGTCTTCTTGTTACTCGCAGCTACTGACATGGATATCAATTGACTATACAGTTGGTTTTGGTCAAACACATTCTGCCGCTCAATAGGGCATTCAATTTTTATATCAGCTTTCAGCAATGTGTGAGAACAGGATGCACAAACACCTTATGGTCAGCAGACAGATTCTGGCCAGGGACTTCACAGTAAAATGCACTTTAAACAGGAAGATGTCAAGATGGCCCAGGAAGCCACGGTCCTAACACAAATGCTTTTCACTGAGGTGACAACGAGTGGCCTGTCAAAGTATCTATGTGAAGGCCCAAATACACACTGAGTGTGGAGAAGTAACCGGAATTAAAAAGGAAGCCGACCTTTCGTTTATTATTAAGAATGAGTCCAAAGTGCACTTAGCTCTAAATATAAGTAACAATAGCACAAGTATTAAACGTTAATATGTATAGGTGGGAGCACTGGACTTAAGTTTGTGCAGCTGGGACTGCAGATACCAGCAAACATGGTGACTTGCAATAATTTGCACAGGTTAGAATGGTTCAGGGTGAGGAGAGCAAATATGTCTTACGTTGGGAGGCTCTTGTGACAAAAGATGCTGGAAATGCAGCAAGGCAGCGTAAAATATAGTTTTCCACAGCTTGAACGCATGGCCATTTGAGGTCTGAATGTTGTGACAGCTCCCAAGGTTGAAGTTATGAAAGTTTAGGCTCTCACTCTTAGCGAGTGTCACAGCCAAAGTGGCAGAATCAGCAAGACCTCAGCTCTGTGCTTTGACGGAGCCTTCTCCAGACAGTAGGAGGGAACTTTTCTATGCCAGTCTGGAGCTGGAGTAGCAGGTTTTTCATTTACCAAGGTACCCAAAATAACTTCTCCTGCCTTGAAACATTCTGCAACATGCTCAAAGCAAGACATCAAGAGGACAGGGGAGATCCAAGGGCAACAGAAATGACAGCTCCTATGACACAATCAATAACTGTTGGATCTCCATAGGAGTGTTGAAAAAAAGGTGAACGAACAGTCAACAGCAGCACAGCGGAAACGGCAGGGATGATCGTGGCACTGACAACATAATTGAAGTGGCTGGTTTAAAATGCCAAATATGATCTTTATTTTCATGCATCGATTCGGTGGAAGGAACTTTTGAATTTTGTTTTCCAAAATGTAGAACCGTAGAAATTCTCAGGAACACTTTAGATTTTGAGTCTGAAATCCAAGACTATGGCATCTTAAGGAGCCACTTTACCAAGGTTTTTTACAACGTCTGCCAAGTTGGTTGGTGAGTTGGTTGGCTTGTCCGCAGGATTACACAAACTACAGAACATATTTCCAACAAACTTAGATGGGTCTCAGCCCAGAATAGACCCCTTAACTTTTGATGCAGAAAAGGACAGATCCAGGAACTTTTTTTTCTTTCTTTAGACAAATGCATTTTTGACTGGTATTCGTCAGTGACTACAGTTTGATGCTGACAAAGAGGAATACTGGGTCTTGGCAGAGATAGTGAATATGCAGCATTGTTTGTATGAAAACACACATAGAAGTCCCTAAACATGGATAGTCTCAGAGGCAGCTCTGAAAAGAGACAGTGTAGCAGTCAAAAACAAAAAAAAAGGTATGTCTATGCCACTCATCTTACATGCAGAGAAATTGTGTTCGATGTATCAACATGGAAATAATGCAAACAATGACCAACCAGGGCTGAGCTCTCAGACAGACTGTACTCATTCAATGTATTCATGGATTTGTTACAGCTTCTGCCTGAAGGGGGTATTAGGGTTGTGTGTGCAAGCCACCTATAGAGGTAGAAAAGAAGAAAGCCATAGAGATAAACAAAAATGATACATGAGAGAAAGAGACGGTAATACACAGTGGGAGAGGAAACAACAGAACATGACAGACAGCAAGGATGGGGGAATGAATGTTATTGTGACAACGCCAAACAAGAAACCTGGATGTAGTTCAGAGCTTATGATGGCCCCGATTCCAGACCTAATTTATTTCTGTTCAGCTTGTCGCATCCCCTTTTCTAAGCACCTTTCATTGGTACCCTCTGTATCTATTCATTTTTGACAGTCTCGTTGCCCTTTTTTCTCCCAATCCTTCATTTTACTGTCTCACATCTGATTCTTTTCACAATGCTGCTTTTTCTACCGTCTCCCATGGTGCTCTACCTCGGCGTCTTCACCAAGGTGGCCTTAAAGTGCCTAACATGGCAAGAAACTAAAACACAACATTGAAAAGGAAACCACGGCACCAAATTGCAAATCAAACTCATAAGAGCTCAACAAAATCGGAACAAATCAGAAATCAAATCAACAAAAGAAAACCGCTTGATTCAAGTCTAGATAATAACTGTATGAGAAAGACGCACACATGGTGTCTTTCTTTCCCGTTTAAGAGGTGAACAATGTGTCTGTCCAATTAGCATCAACTCAACAACAATAGAACGTACCTGCATTTTATTAGTAGAAGATTATTTTGTTATGTTTGTGTTTTCTCTTTTTGCAAATCAGATTTGTGATGTGTTGTTTTGATTTGTTTTTGCTTCTGTTAATGTGATTTCCAGTTTGTCTTTGTTTTCCTCTTTGCTGTTGTACTCAAACACATCGATTCTTACAGATTTTAAACAGAAATACTGGTGAGACGGACTTGAAGGTAAGAGGTAACATGGACAAACAAGTTACTGACTCCTGGTTCAAATTTGATGTACAGCACTATGTAGCATGTAGGAAATTCTAGTCGTTTAGATGATCTGGCTAAACTTTGGGTGTGTTCTGACCAGTGTGACTCTTGTATTTTGTCCAATCAGACTGCACGTTCAATATCTCACTGCTTATTAAGCTTTCCTTATTCCATCTGTGGTATTTACCTTTGGAACCCATTCATAAACTAACCCGAGATATTGATCGAGCCTATTTTTCTGGGGCTTCACCAGATGCCAGCCCAGTTTTGGTGCCATAGAGATCACAAAATAATAATATGCAAAAAACATCTAACAGGTTGTGTAAGACCACAGGCCCTATTTTAATGCCAGTGCCATGGATTGTGCGGAGCGGTCGCGTGTGGGCGTCTCCAAGTACACCTACTATTTTAGTTCATGAGAGTGCAGCAGCGCAAAGTGAAAAATGTCTCTGTGACGGCGAATTTAGATCAGAGGTGTGATTAATAAAGACACTTTATAAATCACACCTCTGATCAATAAAGAGACTTTCAGCCAATTACAACTCATGTCTGATGATCCCGTAACAGCTTAGCCACTCAGAGTAATGAATGACAACAATGGCTCAGCAAATTGAAAGATAATTTGTCAGGAAATGAGACTTCGTCATGTGTTTCCAAAAAAAAACAAAAAAAACATCAACAGCTGAACTAAAAGAAAAATGTCTGAAAGGAGGCTTGATGAGCCATAAACAGGCACAATATAAAGGCATAACACACCAGTTTGATGTGTGTCGAGGTGTGTGGTTGTTCTGTAGCAGCCCGGTGTCATTTGCATGTGTTTTTTAATGACGATAAACACAATGGATGGTTGTGTAATGACAGTGCGCTCTCGCAGCTGCGGACTAAAGATATTAAAAACATCACTCCTATTTCCTAAAAAATGTCCATATTTAATTTGATGGACACTGCAGACTTTTACGCTTAGAGGGCTTTTTTTCTATAAGGACACTCCTAACGATGTTGGACATTCATGGGTACAGCTGGTGCCTTTTTGCCAGTGGTGCTAAACATTTCTCCATGTGCTTCCAGTCACTAATAGCGACATTCACTTATGGATGATAAGATGGACGATCAGATTACAGGGAGAAAACAATTTACTTTCAGGTTGGATTCCTTTCAAAACTTTTGCTTGGCAGCTCAATTCAGAAGTTTGTGAGCATATTAGGATGCTACACCTGCATGTACTCCCTATGACAGTATATCTCCGTCGCAGAGTGTCACAGTTTGGCAAAAGGGTGAAGACCCAAAATGCAGACATGAGAACAACAACACAAAAACTAAATAAGGTACAAACCTAAGAAGTACTGGGAACACAGACGGGAATACAGGGAACATAAAAAACACCAGGATCACAGGGCTGAAGTAGGGTAAACATATCAGACGAACTGACAAATAGAGAGGGGGGATAAGGACTGAAATACACAGGGAGTGAAAACTATTGAACACAGGCAAGTGAAGACAATGACAGATAAACAGACAAAGAAAGAAGAGAAACACATGGAGCAAATATCCAAGAGGATAATCAGGGGCCGGTGACACTGATCAGGAGAATCGTAAGGGGGAAAAACAAGACAAAGGGCAGGAAGGAGCACTGAGCATGAGTGTTACAAAATAAAAGAGGAAACAATAACTAAATCGAAAAACCCAAACCATGACACAGAGGCCAGTGCTACAGCTGTTGAGCCGGCTGGATGGAATAAATAACAGAAAAGCAGAAACTAGAATGTGTGTGGCCGGTGTGCAACTCTGGCGTATCGAATACAGGTTAGCACTGTGACTAATGTGATTTTTTTTACAAAGGTATTCTTATGCCTCCACGCTGGCGACTTAAGAATGTACTGATTAGATTTAGGTGATCAAAGGTCAAGGTCGCTCTGACCTCACGGTGTTGCATTCTGCCATATCTGCCGAACACCCGCTGGAGATTTCTTCAAATTTGGCACAGATGCCAAGTTGGAAATTCAAGTTCAGTGTGACCTCAGAGAACAAATTCATCATCATCATTTTGGCAAAATTTTACAAAAACGTCAAACAGAATAAAATGACGACATCCAACGGGAAAAAAGCTCACTATGACATCATATCATGCAAAAAATATTCTGGCTATTATTTAACACCATAGCTCAGGAACAGCAAATTCTACTATAATGATATCACGGGGTAAAGGATTTTTTCCTTTCTCTTTTTTTGTACGTTTCCCTCTTTTTCCATTCCGCTCCTGCTCCCCTTCTCTACTCCAGCCTCTGCCGTCATCATGACGTATGAGTCCAGTCAACCTCTTTCTTTTTCTCTCTTTTCTTGGTGCTCTACCACTCTTTCTTTCCATCTCTCCTCTGTCTCTATCAGTATACGTGGTGACATATGGTCAGTGGTAGAGTGTTGAAAACCTCTTAGCTTTCTGCCACTTCACATTACATTTACTGACAGAGCGGGCTACGAATGAACACACACACACACACACACACACACACACACACACACACACACACACACACACACACACACACACACACACACACACTATGTGCTACATGCAAAAAAATCCAAACGCATAAAGATACAATTGTAAAGGACACACATACTGCAAACACACATTCATGTGTACGTGTTTGCAGTTGACTGCCATTTGAAAGTAGCTGCTATAGCTGTTGATGTGTGTTGGGACCACCATGTGTTTGCCTTCTCTTGACATTTCAGTAAATAAATGTTGGAGCTTTTCTGGTCACTGGTATCAATTGTTTGTGTCTCTGAAAAGGCATCACTCTGGGCTCAAACAGAGGTCAGATCCAAGGGGGATATATGTCTCACACACAAGCAAACACACAAACACACACAAAGACACACACACACACACACACACACACACTGTGCTTGGGACACAGTGATTTTTCTTCTCTTTGCCATTGCCGCTCCAACTACCATCAAACACTGAACAGCCATAAACGCTGTGAAATATCTTGGTGGCTCTCCATCTTTTGAGCTTGTAACAAGGACTATGCAGTCAGTTCAGTTACATTAAATTCAAAGTTATGTGTCAAAGAAAAGCCATTTTTCACTTGGCTTAGTGTACTTACTGCAGATTTGTCAGGGTAAAGGAGAAGGTTGATCTTGAAAGAAATTATGCTTATTTCAAAATGGGTATTATAAAAGCGTTTCATATATTATCACGATGAAGGTTCTCAGTCATTCAGGTCATGGTAATTCTAAGCGCTATATCATAGGCAACTGGATGTTTCAATTTCTTGAATACGTTCCACCTCTCATCCAAGAGGCTTCTTCCGTTCTAACTAACTGGAGGGGAGATGCAGGCTTTTAAACTCTGTGTGGGAGTGTCCTGACAGAGTCATCAAGGACATGTGTGAGCTCTGAGTTTCAGAGTCATTAGGGCCACTTGTGGGTCATTGACCCAAGCAGCCGTCACGTGGGTTGCTAGGGCTAGGTGAGCCCAGGTTTGAATACTTGTTAAGCTGTCTGGGGAGAGAACTCAGTACTGCATTGTGGGCGGGTGATAAGAACAGCAGAACAACATCCTCCTCTCAGATCTTCCCAGAACAGAAGGAATGATGATATTGTAACATTTTTTCATCTCTTCCTCTGAGAAACTCAGAAGGCTCTTCAATAAACATCCGAATCAGAATCAGAATACTTTATTGATCCTCGGGGGGAAATTGTTTTTGTTACAGATGCTCCATGCAAAGTCGAAATAGAAATACAGCATGAATGCAAACAAGAGATAAAGATAAGAAAAATATTAAAGTAGACAATAATAAAATAAAATAAAATAACATAAAGTAGACAAATAAAATATTAAATAATGAAGCAGACAGTCTGGAAATATATACAATACAATATGCATTGAGACAATATAAATCACTATACAGTGAAATAGCTGTATTGTTAAATTACAGTTTTGCTTTGTCCTTTTTTAAAATGTTATTTAGATATAAATAAAGTCAACAGTTTGAGTTGTTTGATGGCCACAGGCAGGAATGACTTCCTGTGGCGCTCAGTGGTGCATTTAGGAGCAATCAGTCTCTCTCTGAAGGTGCTCCTCTGTTTGACCAGAGCGTTGTGGAGAGAGCGAGAGCCATACTGCAGTATCACTCGCAACTTCGACAGCATCCTCCTGTCTGACACTGCCGTCAAAGTGTCCAGCTGCACCCCAACAACGTCACTGGCCTTCAGCTTGTTGAGTCTGTTGGCATCAGTGTTGGGAATAACGTGTTACTAACGGCGTTACTTTTTTTCAGTAACGAGTAATCTAACAAACTACTATTTCCAGTCTCACAATGCCATTACCGTTACCGACTATTAAATGTGTCGCGTTACAAACTGAAGCTGATCATTGAAGCTGTTGTCAGCTGACTCGGCTCTCAGCCACTGGAGCTGCACAGTTGTTCTATTTTTCTCCAGTGAGAGAGGAGGGAGGGGCGGGACAACCACATAAGTGATGATGATTGGCTCTCTAAGGTAGAGTGAGAGTTTGTAAGCCAACCAGAGGCAGTGTTCAGTTTACACACAAACCACACATGCACACAGCAGCCTCTCACACACAAACTAGCAGATATATGCTGCAGCAAGGCGAGTCTGGAGGGAAAGTTAACGTTTTCAAAGTGGAAGTACAGACACCACTTTAATCTCGCTTGTCCACGTCTGTTGTAAGCAACTCTAATCTAATGAAGCATCTCTCAGCGGCACACGCTTCTACAACACTAGTGGCCACAAACATCGTTGTTGACTGTTGATGATGATAGCAGGCCAGGTGTGGCTAACGTGAACTCGGCTAACACAGAAGGACACAGAGCTGTCGAAGTAGCTAAAGCTGGATTTTTCTGCTACAGCCTTACAAAAACTTGTGACACAGACTGAACTGAATGCACTGATGTTGTTGAGAACATGCTCCCGATATCAACAGCTGATTCAGACTTCTTCAGAGCCCTCATTGGTAAAATACCAGGAAGGGGAGGTGCCGGTCCTCCGTGCAGAAAGACATTTTCTATATACATAGATGCTGAGAACGCTAAAATGAATGCTGAGCTCAAAAGGGGGAATAATTAAAAGTAATGCAATAGTTACTTTTCCTGTTAACTAGTTACTTATATAGTGGAGTAATTCCGTTACTAACTCAACTTTTTGGCACTGCTGCCTTCACTTTTCCGCCCTGTCACTCCCAAATCTTTCCCCTGTCCCACCAGATCACGTGACTTGCCAACTCATTTTGTGATTGGCTGGTGTGGTGCCTTTTTCCACCAGTAGGAACGTGTTTTTTTTGCTTTCACACACTTCCTGCTTGCGGTCCTACATCAAGTTCTATTTGGAGAATCTAACAGTGGAAAAACGCATCCAAATGTTCCCCAATCATCAGCCCTGGATGAACAGCCAGGTCAAGACACTCCTCAAAGACCGCAACACCGCCTTCAGGTCTGGAAACAGAGAACTATACAAAGAACTATACAGTGCTGCCAGAGCTGTACTGGCTGTACGTATTTATTTATTTATTTTTTATACTTACATTTGCACTACTGCCTTGTACTTTTTACTTGTACTTTTACTCTATTTTATGTTGTTTCACTTTTATGTCTTGTGAATACGTGGATGCTGCTAAAATTTCGTTGCACACTGTGCAATGACAATAAAAAGGATTCTGATTCTGATTCTGAGCAGAGCCTCCTCAGAAAATAGAGGCGGCTCTGTCCCTTCTCGTAGAGGACTTTGGTGTTCTTAGTCCAGTTTATTGTCGATGAACACCGCCGGATATTTGTAGTGTTCAACAATGTCCACGTTATGCCCCAGGATGGAAACTGGGGTCACTGGTGTCCTGGTTCTCCTCACGACCACCACCAGCTCTTTGATACATGGTGTGAGCTAAACCACCTGCAGCTCAACACAACCAAGACCAAAGTTGTCCATCACAGCCCTGTATTCAGCCTCCTCACCCTTGCTGATACATCCAACGACAGCAGAGTCATTAGAAAACTCTGTCTGCTAGCTGAAGTCTGTGGTGTAAAGGGTGAAGAGGAAAGGAAAGAGGACAGTCCCTTGTGGGGCCCCGGTGTTGCTGACCACTGCATCTGACACACAGTGCCGCAAGCACACATACTGTTATCGGCCAGTGAGTTAATCCACAATCCAGGACACAAGGGGAGGGTCCACCAGCATCGTCGTCAGTTTTTCACCCAGTATAGCAGGCCTGATGGTATTGAAAGCACTGGAGAAGTCAAAGAACGTGGCCCTAACAGTGCTCCCCAGCTTGTCCAGGTGGGCATAGACACGGTTCAGCAGGTAGATGAAGGCATCCTCAACTCCAATCCGGGGCTGGTAGGCGAACTGGAGAGGATCCAGGTGCAGCCTGACCATAGGCCTCTCCAGGGTCTTCATGATATGTGATGCCAGTGCCACCAGTCGGTAGTCTGAGAAACCACTGTGCTGCGGCGTCTTTGGCACTGGAACGAGGCAAGATGTCTTCCATATCACAGGGACCCTCTGGAGGCTCAGGCTCAAGTTGAAGAGCCTGAGCCTCCGAGCTCATCATATCCCAGTTCACCTCAAACCTTGCAACACACTTAGGCAGAAACCAGTGTAGTGTATGGTTTCAAACAGAGCCTCTCTTCGTCAAGTAAAAAGGCTTGTGTTTTTTGCTTTCAGTTTTCCTGACAGATGAAGTTTGCCATGGCTGTTGGAGCAGCTGAGAAGGTTATTCCCTCGTCCCTAGTCAACATATCAAAGGTAATGTTACATAGAAAGTAAAAGAAGAAAATTGTTTGGCCTCTCTGAGGCCAGCTTGCATTCGAATGCACAGGTAGTGAAGGGAGACGTCACCACACTAATCGTGACCTACTTCCAGTACTACCCTAGATTTGTGTATTGGGCTTACGTTGATTACTGTTCACAGGCCATCATCCAAACTATGGTTAAAGGAGAACTTCGGTCAATTTCAACATGCAGCTTTATTGCTCAAGCTACCCTTGACTTGCCAGTACCGAAAACACAAACACTTTTGGTCCACCCCTTACAGGGCTCCTTGAACGGAGAGCTAGCATTGACAGCTAACAGCATGGGGTAACAATTTTACACTGTGTTTTAAGCATCTTAACATGCTCCAAATATCACCCCAAAAGCTATGCAACATCAGCAGACACCTTACAACACAGCACTGTAGCGTTTATCACTCACAATGAATAAAAAAGTGGTTAAAACAGTGTGTTTGTGCAAGCAGCTACTTACCGGTTTGTTTACATCCCGTCTTCCCGTAGTCCAAACTAGTCAATCTGTGGAGCGTGCGCTTATGCCCTCACAGCCTTACAATAGCCTGTTATGAGTCTACGCGTTTTCGTTACTGGCAAGTCAAGGGTAGCTTGAGCAATAAAGCTGCATGTTGAAATCGACCGAAGTTCTCCTTTAATATTTTCCCTTGTCTGTGTGGATGCGTAAACATTGCCACTGACACTCACACATTTGACAAAACAAAATTTTAAGGTAGTGATATGTCAAATGACACGTTCATGGCTTTGTTCTAAACATTTCAGTTCCGCTTATGCAGATTTCTTATAAATTAATCTGATTCCACTTTTTTTCCATAAAATATCTGAAATCGTTCAATTTATTTTTAGCTATTTAGAAAATCTTTATTCATTTGCTCCACCTTCCCGATTTTGTTTTCCTCAGAGACAAAATGGAAGACAAATAACTTACTAATATGAATAAATAAATAACTTGCTAGATATTGAATTTGCCCCCATAATTAACTTCAGGCTCCACTGCGTGATATAAAGTGAAGAAATATGAATCAATATTTAGATTTTTAATCACAATAGATTAAAATGAAACATTTTGCAGCATCTCTTCCACTCGCTAATTAAGCCATATCACAGTCTCAGACAATCAGCTAAATATTTACAGCCACAGCTGAAACCTGTCAAACAGTTTACCTTGGGACATCTCATCCAATTTGTGGCTGGAAGAGATATCCCTCTCTACTCTTGGAAAAGATAAACGATCAGTCAGCAAAAGCTCAAAAGTTAGCTTTTAAACTGTTTAGAATTTCTGAGATTGAGAGGAAGGAGCAAAGGTGAAGGAGACACAAAGTGGAGAGGAGAAGAGACGAGACGAGGCACAGAGGGAGACGAAGCTGCAGAGAAAGACTGTATTGTGGGACGCGCCAAGGACACCACTGACAACGTGTCTTTATGCCTCTGTCACGACTCATCAACCCAAAATAGTCTCTTAATCAACAGGCACGCAGAGGGAGCACATTCTTGGCCCCACAGACTTTACCAGCAGTAAGAGGAGAGGTTAAAGATCGTAAACCCTGAAACCAGCTTATGAAACGCAACTAGTTCTAAATTTGCATGACCCTGCAGTAGTTTCAAGGTTGGTTCTTTTATCAGCAGTTAAAGAAACCAATGAGTGAGAGAGGGTCTGACGACATTGGTACTTATGATGACAAGAGCTGCCCCTCCTCCGCTCTGTCTGTCAGTTATTGGGTTGAGGCAGAGTATAACTACGTAACCTCAACAAGCATAAAAAGAACAGCAATGATTCATGGTTCAGGACATGTGCGGTATAACGGCAACAAAGCAACGGAAGATCCCAAACGCATATGCCCAGAAGTCTTTCATTTATTTACAAAATGACAGCAGTGCATGGTAAGAATACAGAGACAACACACTCTCATTAATACTGAATAAAAATGCTATAATTAACAAAAATCATTCACATTACAGTGGGGTCAAAAAGTCTGAGACCAACAGCCTGAACACCCCATTCAGCACCCATCCAGAGGGCAACACCCACCTCCTACACCACAGATAACGACACAGTTCCACATCCACAACAACAACAACAGCCCACATCGGCCAGAAGCCGAATCTCTGCAGGTACATAAATCTCAGTGCAATCTCTTCCCCGTCATGTCCCCCTCCCACTCCATCAACAGCACGCAGCTGAGCTGACAAGGACCCCACAAGTCAGTTCAAAACCCAACAACGCATGCCACCCAAGCACAACCTGGAGAGCCCCAAGGAGATCCCTGTGATGCCAAAAAACAGTTGGTCCCCCAGTCTTCGTATGCCCCCGCAAATGCTCAATAGGGCTGATACCAGCCAGTTGCAGAGGAAAGCCCGAGACAGCCAGGAGCCCTCAGTGCCTCCTGCCCCCAGGTGGAGCAAAGCCCTGAGGACACTCCCAGTCCAGCCGTAGCAGCGAAAAGGTTCAAGACATCCCGAACTTCACAAGAACCAACCGTAGACCAAAGAAGACTACGGAGCCACCACTGCTGCAAAAGTGAATTGACATCATGCAGCCAGAACCAGATTCTAATATTAACCCAGATTATGATATGAAATGTGCTCATTTTGTGCTCAGAGTATTAGCTCAGTGTCTGAACAGCAGGCCTCAGTGTGCCTCTGTAGCAAGTAAGTGTGCTAGGATCAGGTCAGTGATTTGACTGCCAGACATGAGGCTCAAAAGACAGATACCAGATCCACTGGTCAGTGAACTCTGCTCAGTTAATACTCAGTGCGTTTACATGACACGCAAGAAAACCAAATTATTGGGTTCGTCTGACTATGATCGGATTTTTAAGATGCATGCATACACCTGTCTGACTAAAATCGGACCAGATTTCTCATAGTCGTATTAAATCACCTAGATTATTCGATTGATAGTCGCATTACTCATGCAAGTATACGTTCTATGCGCAGGCACAGCCGTGAGCCGGAAGTAGAAGGGCGGCGGCGGCGACTTTTCTCCGAAAACGCCGCAAGCAAGAGCGCCATTGTGCATCTACTTTGTGTAATTATCATGTACACCATATACAAAATGTACGAAGTTGTAGCTTTGTCTTGCTCTTCGTACGCCATCTTTCTCGAATGCTGAGGCAGATTTTGTTGTTGCTGGTGACGTAAAGACGTCAGCCGGAGGTGGCTCTGTTACCACTAGTTGAATTGGGTACAGCGCCACCTATTGTACCGGGGTATGACATGCGTCCCACCAGCATGTATACTCGGACAATTGCAGTTGTCCGATTGAGTAGCATAGTTGAACTATGACTGTAATCTGACTAAGCTGTGCATGTAAACGCACTGACTGTGGATCCAAAGTTTTCAGCCTGATGACAACTTACAGCAACATATGGCCCACAACAAACAAGTCTGTGTTTGTGTAATGTGGCTGTCACACACCATAGGGTTCATTCAGCTTGCATTAATATTAACAAACTGTTAACATTCAGCCAACATCTGTTTGATACTTAGGAAAGTACATTTTGCCTTGTGCACTCAAGTGTGACCAGTGGCTGTTGAGCTGTACCTCAGCCTGCTCAGCATTTCCACTTATTGTTTTCTTTGACTAATTTCATCATACAGGTTTTATAAGACAGCATTATAATCGAGATGACACGTTACTTGGAGAGATTATCCTTCTCTGGTGGTGGTGTCAGAGGAGGAGAATGCTGTCCAAGTTACGTGTCATCTTGGACAGCGTCTTCCACCCACTCCATGACACGCTGGTCAAGCAAGACTCATTCCAGATAGAGGCAGCACAGAGTGCCACAGCAAGTCATTCAAACTTTTATTACACAGCCTTTCCTCAAAGTGTCAGAGGCCCAATCTCTATTTGGTCCCAACACCTTCGTCTGTGGAGGGTCTCTTAGTTAAGAGGGAGGTTGGCTTCTTCTTCCCTGGCACTACACCTTATCAGTTTGGAGTCCCTTCAATTTTGTGGACTGTTTAGTTGGCTTTAACCCGGCAGCACCTGATTCACGTGTTAGAAACAACCCTTTGCCTTGAAATGAATCTTCGTTAAAGGACATTTTTAGCAGTTAATCTGTTACATGTGCTTCCTTTATTTACCATGGTCCCAGAGCTGGCCATAACAAGTCAGGGGCTCGTCTAATTTGAGACTTGGGCAGTTAGTAGTGTAGTAACTTTGTTTACGTGGAGCGCATATAACCTTGCACCTTCTCTAGGTGCTTGTAGGAGGAGGTGAGCAGTAGTAGTAGTGGGTTATCTTGGACGACGTCAGGTCCAGGGATTTCCTGTTTTTGCACTCTTGCTATTTGATTATTAATGTGGGGTGTCATGGTCATTTTAAGCTTCAACCTATATGACACTCTACCGAACCCTTTTTTGCACATGAAGGGTTCCACTGTCAAGTAATTAAATTATATGTAATGTACAACGTACGTCCAGTTAGACTTCCAAAGTGATTTGTAGTTTTGATCAGGAGAAGATCATACAGTGCTTTGGGTTAAAATAACTATGTTCAGTAGTTATCTTAAGTTGCGTAAGTGATGTAACTCACAAGAAGTAAGGCAAATTAAGTAATTTACATACATTAATCATGATTGACTCTGTCACAACTGGGATGTGAACGCTGGTCTCTGGAGGGAAAGTCCAGTGTATGACCCATCCAACAACCCAAACCATGCCCTAGTCGTTATACTACTGCAGTAGAAGTGATGCTAAGGAAGTACCAGCATCAAACTTTGAAGTGTACGGCCAGTGACAAGGCTGCTGTATTTCATGTGTTGGGAGTGAGAATGGGCTGATGTTGCAAAGCATCTAGAGATAAAAACTACCCTGCAGTGTATAACGTAGCTAAAGTAAGCTCAACTGAACAGTAAAATGCAACATGCGCATTAATGCAGCAAAATAATTATTAATCTATGAATAACTGATATAATAGTGGAACACTGACAGGAACCAAAGGGTACTTTAACCTTAAAGGTCAAATTTGTAAGATGTGGGATTGGTGGTCAGGTTGGCTGCAATCCCGTCATTTTATGATGAGTTGGGAATTCTTTCAAATAAGGCTTTTAACTTACAGTTAAACAAACTTTGTGCTTTTATTTCAGTAAGGTTTTGAATGCAAGACTTCTAGCCATACTGGAGTATATCCACTGTGTGGTATATGTATTTTTACTTAGTAAAGGATCTGAATACTTCCTCCATCACTGCTGAGCTGCAGTCAAGACGTGGTTAAACTAGTTTAAGATGCAGATTGAAAGCAGGAGAAGACAGCTAGCCTAGCATTAAAAAAAAACTGTCCCCCCGTGAGATGGGATTTTCTCTGCTACTATCTGAACATGATAAATGCCTGATGAACTAATTTTGTTTGAATGCAAAGGTGATGTATTGGAATGTACAGTGATATAAATCCACAGCAGAGAGCACACAACCTCTGATCCTCGTCGCTGAGGCAAACTGAACAAACACTGCAAGATAATGCAGGCGTACATAAACAATGTTAGATGTCAGTGGTAATGTGCTGTTCTTTAACAACACAAACAAGCAGCAGCTAGGGGTCAGACGTGGAATATAATAGGATATAGCGTGTGTGTGTGTGTATGTGTTCCTGCCCTGCAGTTCACAGCTATCGCACAGATCTAACAAAAATAGATTCCGCCGTTCTGTTCAGTCTCACATATGCATCAGTCACACAGCCGTGTTTATGCTGTTAACCCTCTCCTTAGCCTCATCTCTGAACTTTTTCCAAAATAACGGCCAATAATTACCATGGAGGATTTCCCCTAATCTTTCAGTCACGACCAGCGCACTCACAAAAAAAAAACTCACACAGAGTAGCCTGTGACCCCGTTGTTCCTTTTATGAGTAGAGATTTCAAGGAACGTGGAGGCACGAGGCTATTTTTATAATGCAGCTTTTACGTGACTTCTTTAAATGCACTACTTATTTATAATGTAGTAAAGGAGTGTTTTTCACTGTCTGTTTACTTGGTTGTCACTAAATGTGAATGGACAGAGAGGGTCAGAGTCTCCCCCTTCAGCCACATGAGTCATCATCATGGAGAAAGGACTAAAACCAAGAGACTATTTTTGACAGAGGTGAATTAAAAGAGAGGGGGCAGCTGTTTACACTTGCTCAGACTGTTGACACTGATGTTTATATGTGCATGTCTTGTTGTAGATTTCTATAACTTTGGAAGCTGTAGATGAAGGCCCCATCCCTGGCTGCAGATTCTTTTGGGCAAGTGATCATTATCTGATCTTCATTATTCAAAGTTTCAAACCCTACCCACTCTTCACTGTTCTGTAATTAAAGTGTCAGGATAGATGACTCTGGCTGACGGTTCATAGCTTCTGTTATATGGGAATGGAGCAAATAGGACTTGTCAGTGATCTTGTATGACTACCCGCCAGAAACAGGATAGGTTATACTGGAATGTCGCATCACCCAACACATAGTGGCCTAAAGCGGACTTGTGACCAGAGGGGCACAGGTTCAGGGCATTTCTGCTGGGCTGTCCGCAAACCAGTCACCAGAATAATTCTTAGCCAAGTATGTTTCTGCGAAACCACAGATAAGCTAAAACTGGACACTTCTTTATGTTGCAACTAGCACAAAAACCTCTTGGTAAGGAAAGCATGTGGTATAGCTTAAAGTACCTCTTTTGGTCGCCATGCTCACGGTTGGAGTTTGTCCGACTCCTTGTGAAAAACAGCCAGTCTTGGTAGCACCAAAATCTGCTGTAAATGTGTGTTCTACACCCCTTAAAAAACAAACCTGTATTGTCACAACAGAGATCTGTGTAAATGTCCGTAGCCTAACTTAAAAACAACCGTCTTGGACGCAACACAAACAGTTGGCCATGCTGGCTGCTTACGGGTGTGTGAGTGGCGTAAAGTTCTGCTTGTCATTTTTGTAAAAAAATACCCCAAAAAAAAACCAGGTACTCAATCAACTTAATCTACTCTAAATATTAAAAGGTAAAATTCGATGACAATACACTACGTGTTTACACACATAATTACACTACCATATACAATCAAACATTGTTAAATTATACAATTCATGAAAAAAATATGACCTCTTAATATAATACACCAACCATTGAACAAGAAGAAACATATTCTGAAACAGGCCTTGCAAGCCAAATACTGGGAGTAAAAATGTATGCATGCAACCTACCAGAGTGAGACTCAGTTTGACAGGAATTGTGACTGGAGGAGGAAGTCATACATCACTTTCAGAGATGAACTTTTCAGAAGAGTTTTGACATTTCAGAAGGGTTATGAGGTCACTAAGGGAGGACTTACATATAATTTAAATTGTTTCCTTTTTTTTTTTTGTTAATCACCTTCTTTAATGTATAACCATGGTCCAGATGGCTGGAAATGCATAAAATGTACTGAAAACCAAAGAAAAACCAAAGCAATGCAATCCTGTCAGTTATTATCTCAGTGGGGGCTTGGATTTGGACTTTGTTAACATTGTTGAAAGAGAAAACCGGAAAGTGGCTTTGGCTGACAGTAGGTGGTTTGAGGTGCACATGTTGTCAGGGCTTGTGACAGAATCTCTGGTTATTCCTCAAGATGAACCTTTCTCAGCCTATGGCATCCATTCAGAGGCATGACGAGAATGCCCTGTGGACTATTTCTGCCAGGTTTCTGTTCTGTTTGCTGACCGTGTGTGCTTTACATAACCATAATAATAAGTCCAGTGCCTGAAATGTGTAATGGCTTGTGTAGATTAAAGGCTAATCATGCATGGATGCTTCAACATTTAATCACAGATTTACAGAGCACATGCACACCTCCTTGCTATTAATAACAGCATGAGACAGTCAACATACAATGGGACATACACATTTGAATATGGTTTTATTTATGTTGACTCCCACAAGCATTAATGGATGTTGAAACAACCTTTATCAACATGAGTGTAATTAAAATCTCATTCAGCTCATTTATCCTGCAAGAGACAAAATGAGGAAAAGCGTGTGATAAAGTCACAGCTTTATTGAACGTGAGTGTCAACGTGAGAACAGAACATAACATTACAGGAGGACAAAGACTGGAGCATGGTCGTGAGCTCTCTGACTGTTAAACTTTTACATTGTCTTAATTTTGCTTTTAAAAGAAGATTCCCCCATTTTATAGAAGGGACATTGCCCTAAACAATTATCATTTCTTCCTAGTTCTTGCACAGTAAATGTTTGCTGTGTAACATGGTGTTTGCAGTTTTTGAGTACTGCTCACCCTCGTATAAAAAGAACTTACATTACGGAATTTGGTGGTTTGTGGTTAACACGTGGTCATTGAAACAATGAAAAACAATTACGTAATCAACTAAAAAACCAGTTGTTCATCTCTCAAGACTGCTTTATTAATTCATTTTAATGTTAAAATTGCAAAAAGATCCTTCCTCGGGACGATGCTCCTGGACCGTCTGCAACAGCATAGCAGTGCATGTCAACTTCTTATAGTAGCAGCAGTTTGATCACATCAGGTTTTCACATCACAGCTACTTTTCCTTCAGTACTGCTATCTGTATGGCACATCTGGTGTGTGCTACAAGCATCAAATGATTTGCCTCAAGTGACCTGGCACAACCCTATGCACTGCCTGAGTGCATGTGTGATGCTAAGGGGATGGAGTTTTACTAGCAGACACTCTGGAGTGCAGCAGAGAAAAGTGGTAGAGGTAGACAAAGTGGCAAGAAAGGAAGATGCACATGGCTAAGCAGAAATCAAGTCCTGGTTTTAGGGCCGAAGACAGAATATAATGCTCTGCACCTGAACATATTGCAGTTGAGCTGAACTACGGTGGGCGAACTTACAGAGCTCATGTACTGTCACGTTCTTTTGACCTTTTGCTCGGTACCTACAACATGCACCCTGGTACTCTGTGACATCCAATGGTGGAAAGAGAAAGAACGCCACTGCTCTATGGGATAACATTGTCTTTACCTGACTCCAGCAGCCGTCTGATGTACTAAGCTGCCCTAATGATTTTGTACAGAACTGACTCCATTCGTGAGGCAAGTCTTGAGAACTAAAGTCAGCAGACACCTGAGATTTTGACAGACACAGTACAGGAGTTTGAACTGTTCAAATCAGTTTAATCAAGTGGAAGTTTGGTGAAAGGTGAAAGACATGGCAGTAGAGCTGAAAGAATGCAGGTCAGCCAGCTTGGCTTCAAACTATGACGCTCTACCTACCCCTCAAGTGTCAGTTCCACACGTGAAGGGCTCTGAGATCTCGTCATTAAGAATAGGTATGCTGTGTCTTGTTTGACTTTGAAAGTAATACTTGCTGACAAACAGCTCACACACTATGACATGTTATGACCTCTGGACTCTTGTAGACCTAGTCAAAAAACCCTATTACACCCGCTTACTTCTACCTTTTGTGTGCAATTTGAATGTAAATTACTGGCACATACTGTCGGGCATTTATCCCCTCTGGCTCGGCACGGCTGTTATGTAAACACAACATCTGGTTTAACGCACTAATTTACTCATCCTCTTGAACATCATTCAGTCTGCCTTGAGTTTGAAAGAGACACTGGAGTGAAAAATATCAAAAAAGTACCCATTGTTTTTGACTTTGTGTGGTCTGCTTGGCAAAATTTAGTTAAGCCAACAACAGAGACACCTGCCAGAGGTTAAAAAGAAAAGTATTTAGCTTGCTGGAGGTCATAGGCATCTAGCAAAAGTCAATGCATTGTGTTTACCGCCTGTGCCGTAAAGTAGCCAATTAATTAATTCTGAGATAGGGCTGTCCAAATAAGCTGACCAAGCACTAACTCAAACTTTTCTCACTCTTTATACTGCACTAGAGGAGGGTTTCAAGAAGTGATGCCACCAGTGTTCCTATAGCGACAAACTAGGGCCACTGACCAGGCTGCTGTATTGTTATGTTGGGACACAACATTGCACCTTTCTTTTCCTGTTCGGGCAGGTAGTTAGGTATTATTTATCTGAAGCTATTAAAGTTGGTGCATTGCAGTAAAACACAGTTGGATAGCTGCTGATGTTGGCTGGTACTGGGGTTGACGCTCATGGGGGTCATCATGCCTTTGGTCCTCACTGGGAAAGGGAAATCCATTTCTAATCGCAGGACTGTGTAGGACTCCATGTCCTAATAATGCTGCAGGCTCTCTCTAGGTGGTAGAGCAGTGCCCCCCCGGCACTGAGGCAAATCATATTTCCCCCTCAGTGAGCCAGTGGTTGGCTCTACCCCAGAGACATTGCTGTATTTTACTGCTGGGTGCTCAGGGTTTTTACAAATATGCTGAGTGGCTATGTTTCCAACAGGTATCTGTTGTATCTGTTGTGCACTGAAGGTACAAAGTATGTCAGTTGGGGATCAAAATGGTACGGAATTCGAATACGAAAAAATGAGTTCGACAATGCAGGCGAAGCAGGCAGCTGGCTATCAAACCCAGCTTTAGTGTCTCCCACACACTTCTTCTTGAACAAATCATGGCTTGACCCAGGCCAATGCCTAACATTTGTTCATTTCATCCTCCCTCCTAGAGACAGAGCCATTGTCATACAGTAATTACTCATCACCAAATGCCTGTGCTAATCCAAACAGATCATTTGTGGATATTGTTTTTTTAAAGACCAGAGTTTACCAATATTTAATGATTTTGAAAGATTGAGTCCAGATTTTCATGGCATCAACTTAGGTTCTGAAGAAGTTTGATGGCTAAATGGCCCGTTTGGAATTGACAATCATCATTTAAAGCTGTAGTCAGCGACTAGCCAGCTGGTGGATAAAGCAGCAAGCACAACTGCAGTGGCCTTCATGAGATGTCCAAAACCTCAAGCAAAATACTTTAACCTCTTGTAGGTGTCACTTTTGTTTGCTTATCTAAATTCAGCTCAGTAGAATGACGCTGGTAAACGAGTACCCCATGAAGTTAATATGGTGAACATGTTGGCAAACAGTTTATATTTACATACGCAGCCATTCATTTTGTGTGGGTTCATAATTACAAGTGACTCCTTACTCATTGCACATAGTTATTCAATCCGTATTTGAGCAGCCTTAAAGGTCCAGTGTGCAGTATTTAGGCAAATTTAAAAAAAATAAAAATAAATTAAAGCTCAAACAAATCATTGTGTATTTCTTACCTTAAGATGATTGGTTGGTTGCAATCTGCAACAACACTTTTAGATGCCACCCAATCCTATATACTGCTTTTTTAATGTTGTTGTAAAGGCCACAATTTAAATAATTAAAAAAATGGCAAAATAGGCCCAACTGTAAGATCTTGCACTGATCTCAGGTCAGGGGAAATGTTATGACAGATCCAACTTACCACTCATAGCCCCAGTATGTCTCCAAACTGGGCTAGTTATTAATATTTAAATGTATTTCATGAGAAACAGAGGGAGCAGGAGATTTAGAGCTGGTTGCCATCCACTGTGATCTGTAGGTCAACTCAGGTAGAAGTTCAAGCATCTGGTCCACTGTGTATCCCTTATGTTCATACAAACGTACACACACACTCACACACACACACACACACACACACACACAGACAGACAGACACCTCTTCCACCATTCCTCTCTGTCTCTCTCTCTCTCTCAATGCTGTATGAGTGTGGTGAATATGGATAAGGCCGTGCAGCGCAGTGCCATGCATATCAATGTGTTCTTAATAAATTATGAGCCAGATGTACAGAGAAAGAGGCAGAAAGGCCTGTGTGTCCCGCTGTGTGGTCGCGAATTCACTCCAGACAAATACATAGAAGCAATTCTGTTTCCAAGAGCAAATCTCTTGCAACGTACCATTTTAATAATATTAAAATAAGCTATTTCAGGAACTGCATCAGTATTTACTCCCTCTGCCTCTCCCTGAGAAGGCCATTTTCCGTATACATTTGTGAGTCTGTATTTGATTGATTTTATACACGGTTGCTAGGTAATTACTGGCACACAGTCCCTATTACCATTAAAACCTCTGTTTTATAATTACCTAATCTGAAGTCTCCTATGGTGCATTTTAGCACAGATTACACAATGGCTGAGGGCTAATATCGGTGCAGAAAAATGATATAGATTTGTGTAAACGTATGACACATTACATTAATACTAGTGCAGTTCCTGTTGAAAACATGTTGTCCAGCACACTGTTCCACCATATAATATCTTCTGTATTACATCAATACTTTATGTGACTGATCACACCAACCAATGAGAGAGGCATCCCGGAGCAGCTGACTGTGCTGCCAAGCAACATGAAACCGTCCAGCCCTTGGGGCTAATGTTAGTTAGCATACTGCTGGCAGAAACTTAAAATATCACCTCCGGTTCTCGTTGAATAATAGAAAACCTGTGTTGACCACATCTCCCCACTCACCCAGACTTGTTTAACCTCTCACTTTTGTATTTTTCTCACTGTAACACGTTACTGCAGCAATTTGCTGCACCACCCCACTCTCCATGTTGTTTATGTCTGTTTCTCCATGAGATCAGCAGAGAGGGATCACCCGTGAGCCAAATTTTAGTCTGCAGAGCCGTGAAGTCAGAGCACTGAAGTGAACACTGATAATTCAAAATCTATTAATATTGAATGCTTCACATGTCCAATTTACACCAGATTTGACACTTTTTCCTTGGGTTCTAAGCAACAGAAGTGTGAAATAAATCAGGTTTGTGAGTTATGTGAAGGCCATACACAGAGATTCCTTGCTTTATAGATAGACAAGGCTAAACTTCAGCAAGGCTTTCAGGGTCGAGTTGTTTGTTATTGAGTGATTTGTCTTGTTAGACATGAGCAGTTTCTGATTTATTGGCTGTTATTGTGTCCATGTCCATTTGCATTTGCTTGCATTTGGCTGTCATAGATAAACCAACTTTCGCCACTTTAGCCAAGTACAACAACTTTCGGTTTTGGCGTATTGGGACTGTTTTGAATTTCTGGCATTTCCAAGGTATTTTTCATGAGCAAATTAAAATCGCTCACAAAAACAGGTGCATGAAAACCATCAACCAGCAACCATCTATCTATTTTTTTCTGTGCTACAGATCAAATGAACCAAATCTAGTTCTGAGCGGCCTTTACAGTGTAATGATTAAGCCGGTTGCACACTTCCAAAAGTGGGTTTAGTTCTACTAACATAGCTGCATTTGAGCATCTGTCTTTATAAAATGCTGACAGATATAACAATCCATTCAGTAGATGATTTCAGATTAAATCATAATCCTCACATGAGAATTTCCCGCTTTCATTCATATTAATACTGGGAGGCTAATGACTGCTATGGTGGCCCACTGGTAGTGTTTAGAATTACAAATGAGAGGCTTCAGATGGATTCTAAAATCTTAATCATTTGCAGGGGACTAAGAGGAAGTATAATGTGTTGCCATGTATTCAGTGGGTTACAACTTGAGCTTTTTATCTTTGTTGTTGGCTTTTATTGTTTCTTATGCCTTAATTTGGGGTTTTAGACAGTGGATTTATTTTTAGACTTATATTGCAGTAAGTTATTTCATTTTCAATTTTGTAAGAGCCTCTCTTTATTTGTCTTGGTAGATGTTTTACTTCCCATCTTTCTGTTCTTCCCATGAGTTTCCATGGTCAACTGTTTCTAATTAGGTATTTAGTGCTCTGTGGTTATTGTCTTGTCTCTCAGCCTTTATGCTGCCAACATTTATTTAAGTTGCTGTGTGTTTCATGTCTTGGTTCGTGAGTCACTGTTTCACCCGCTGTCCCGCTGTCCTTTTTTGGACCTAGCTTCATGTTTTTGGACACTTGTTTTGACTCCTGCCTCCCACATTTCAAGGAAAACCTTGTACCTTGTTTTCAGTGTAAATAAATAAACTGCATCAAGGTTTACCTCAGACATCTCCACCTTTGGTCCTTCCCAACAAATGCCAGCAAATTGCCACCATTAAAACTATGCTGAATTAGCGAGCTTAGGTCCTGTTTGCAATGTACCCATGGATGTACAGACAACTGGGTGAAAAACTTGAATCACTGTTTTCTCAAACTTTTTTAACACTCTGTACCACCCCGGGAAATGGAATAGGAAAGAAATATTGTTGACATTGAGTCATATCTCCTCACTGTTTTGAGCCAATCTGCCACTAATGTTTGCTGCAAGGCTGCTCAATATATTCTCCTCCTGCTATATGCTTCTCGTCCTGATAGTTCAGGTTTGGCGCCCCGTTTTTTTGAGACAATAAGAACATTGTCCAAGAGTTTGGAGACTGTGTTGGAGACAAACACAGCTTTCGCTGGCTGTTAGCCATTAGCTACATGGTAGTAACTGTAACAACACATGTGAACAAACTAACATTATTCAGACACACTAACTATTCTGAAACGTCCTGCTGCAGCCACAGTCTGTAACACTTCAGGAGCCTCTCCTTCTGGGTCTGATTCTGGGTCAAACTGGTATGGTTGAACGACAGCATCTCCGCGAGCAATAGGGATACATGTATATACATCCACCATAAACATTAGTGCATGCTACGGTTAGCGTAATAGGCATCGTCTTACTGAGAGGGACGTAGCAGGCAAGGCTCTCCAAGTAGGCGTTGACAGACAGAGTTTATTAGCATTTAAAGGTGCAGGCATAGAAACAGCCTGCAATCAGTAGAGCTCAACTGAGTGACTTTTAGACAGCTGAAATTCAGGACCATGGATGGGTTTGGGGCAATGCATATCGAATACAGTGTTGTTGGACCTCTGACAGTGTGTGAAATTGATGAAAAACAGTGGGTCCTTTAAAAATGCGGTGATTCTCAAGCAAGTTCTTGAGCATCTTTTTCACCTTTATTTATGAATGCGCTAACAATTGATATTGGAGATAATGTGTCAGATCCCATGAATGCAGACCCGGCAGCAAGTTCGGGCATTGGGTCCCATTCCCTGCCCTGGATGTTTCTGGACCAGATTAAACCCAGAGGTTGGACTAATGTTATAATAATGGATATTAGAGGTTTCTGTAAAAATACACTACTGGGCCTGGGTCATCAGATGAGTTGCACAGAGGAAACTGTTGTGCCCCTTGTGAATAATAATGCCCACCCTCCAACACATTTCTGCCACTGGGTCTGCATTAACGTTTAAGTCAGTCTTAAACCAAGCAGCGCTTTCACCTCCGATCCGATCCTGATACCTGAATTTGGATATCTGGGGATACCGATAATATTCCAATACCAGAGCTCTACTTGCTTCAATATTATTATTATCATCATCATTGATTTTATATGAGATTGAAATAAATGCCTCTCTGCAGGCAAGTATGACATTGGGCAGAAATCTGAAGTCCAAATATCTGTAGTAAAGCTCAGGGCTGGAACTCCTTTTAACTTCTCTGCTAACTTGGTTGACATTTGGTTGTATAGTTCAGGTAGCGCATTCTCTAATAAGTATCTCCTGAGTGGTGAACTATAGCTTGGCTGCAAGTGTTCAATCAGGCTGAGAAATCCTGCGTTTTCCACCACTGATAACGGCTGGTCATTGAGTGCGATGAAGTTAAGCAACTTCTTGGTAATCCCTTTAGCTTTCATGTTGTCTGCTTGGAGTTTACCTTGCTTTTGGAATGACTCCAGAAGCGATTCCTGACGGCTCCTTTCGTCTTTCCGCGCCCTGGCTAAAAATTCCTTGTGCTCTTTCACGTGTTGCTTTTTTAAATGTTTAATCATAACTCTGCGTCTCATTGAGCCACGCCTCCGTTCAGGAAATCCATTTCACAGTTTGCAGCCAGCTAGCAGAGAAGCCAGCAGGAATCACTTGTGGAGTCATTTCAGCAGCCAACGTAAAGCACAGACATGGCTCATAGATCAGGAATCTCCACAGCTTGGATCGGATATTTCTGATCTGTGAATTACGTTGGTATCGGACCTGATACCGATACTGGATCGGATCGGCTCCATCACTAGTGGAGCTAACATTAAAAGTACTCTCGATAGTGCCACATTTCTCAATACTATTCATCCTCATATTAGACCATGCAAGTACACATATTAGCATATGGAATGAACATATGACGAACTTCACGTAGACTTCTGTTTTCTTTCTCCAACTTTCATCTGACAGACAGCAACACTAATTTGAGCTAAAGTCAATTGCAATCACACATGTTGCCTTCAAGTCCTTCTCCACGTGAGCAATTTGTGTGTTTGTCCCATGTAGTGGGAAAGAAAAATAGGTCAGTATGATCTTAGGTATTGTTAGGCAGTGTTTTAAATCAGAATTCAATAGTTATGTGTAGCCTGCAGGAGCCAGGGATCAAACCACCGATCCTCTGACTGACGGCTGGTCACTCTACCTTCTGAGTCACAACAGCCAGTACTCTGAGTCGACAGTCCATTTTCACTGTAATTTCACATTTGATGTTTCCATTTTTGGATGAAATGTCATGAAAATGCTACTTTTCTGACAAGTTCATGTGCGTCAGAGCTGGTAAATAGGCCAGTGACCTTGTCCATGTCCTGTCACCACCAGAATGTGGACTTACATTGAAAAAATGGGTTATAGGGTTGTGCAAGTGACTCTGTTACCAATCTAACAAACTAACACATGCCATGAATGTGTTATTAATAATTTAGATTTTTCAAAAGAAAACATGTAGCCTAAAAATACTATAAACCACTGAAATCTTTAAGGTGCAAAATGTAACAGAAAGAGAACAAAAAGTAGTTTTGATGTTAGAGAAGAGCGCATGCTAAGCAGCTAGCCCTGGCCTGTCCTGGACCAGAGCTCCTGTGCTAGAAGTCTAAACACCAACACTGTCCCTGTGCGCCAAGCCCCCAGACCAGATGAATAGCTGCACGGCTAACTGAGCTAACCACCTACTGGCAGATACCATTGGCAGCATTTAGTGGTAACTCTTCCATATACTGCCCTCTATTGGTTTGGAGTATGAATTCAGTTGGCTTATTCTTACATACTGCACATTTTTACACCTTAAAAAATACATCAATTTCTTGTTCAGGACTAATAATGAGCAGTCCATTTTTTATTTTTTTTTATGTACTGGTATATTAACCGGTGAACCTGTCCAATTTTTGAAGGCACATGAACACACACCTACACACACGCAGTCAAATACAGCTTTTGAAAGGTCAGACTTACATTACCAGTTTTGGCACCGAAATGCTACCTCTGTAATAATAATAATAATGATAATAAACCCTCACTGGATTGAAATAGCAGATGTACGATATATGATGTTCTAGTCATCTTACATTATTCTTCTTCCATGTGACAGGAGTGGCACGCGGTCTCACCTGTCCTCTCTAGTATTTTAATCCAGAGCAATTCAACATGATAGCCCCGGCCCAGCGCCAGTGGATCCGTTTCCCTTTTGTTATTTTTAGGTCAGGGTTTTTTTGGCCCCGCGTCGCCTGCTACAAGCTAAACATGATCCAACAACAAGAAACCCATAAGCTCTGATTAATTCATTAAATTGTCATAAGGTTGTTCTGCAAAACCACAACCAGGCCGTGCATTCACACCCACGTACACACATGGGCACAGATGTAGGCCCAAAACATGAACGCACTCGCGCACTGACACACACAGAGAAACAACATCTGATCCATCCAGCTGCTGTTTAATTGATAATTATCCTTTACAGTGGAAGTAGATCCAAAAAGGAACTGAGCTGATCACCTGCGCTTCCTCTAGTATCATGTGATACCACTGGATGCCTTTTGTGAGTGCGTGTGTGTGTGTGTATAGGTGAGGTGTTGGATCACATTGAACAATACAGAGGGTAGTTCATTTTATTTCTTATCTTGTACTTTTGTAACCGCATGTGTTTGTGCGTGTGTGTGTTTGTGCGTGTGTGTGTGTGTGTGTGCATGTGTGTGTAACTGACTCCCTCCCTCTCCTGCTGGCCCTGTGCACAGACCTCAATCTCATTAAGACACCTCTGAACTTTCTAGAATGTCACGTACCCGTTACCTGAAGCCACCGTAGGCACACACTGTGAAGGTTCACTCTGCTCTCTGCTGCTGCCTGCTAATTAATTTCAGCCGGGAACATGTTTCACATCTGGACTCGTATGTATTTATTTTGTCCCCCCTTTTTCATGGATTTGTTTGTTTTTCTTAACTTTGCTCCATTAAGTTATTATAGCCGTTTTTCTAGCCTCGTTGGCTTTTACCCTTGATGGTGTTCCTCTCAAAAATACTCGTGAGATGTGTTTTGGAGGGAAGTATTGACCTTGAAACTGCAAAACTGTAAAAGATACAGGAGTAAATTTCAGCTTGACAACTTGACCATCGAGAGTCAGACAAGCAATTGGTGGTTTGGGCTCAAGAGGCAGAGGCACAATCAACCCGATTGCCTGAATAAAAGAGTTGCAGAAAATTATGCACTGGAAAAACCACAGATAAGTAACAACTTTCAGTTCATTTTTCTTCTATTTCCAATTTCACTATGGTCACAGTGCTGTGCTGATCCCGTGGTTAAATTTAAACCACTGAGCTGAGTTAGGGTTCAGAAAACACAGTGTTTTGGCTTAAAAATACCTGCTTCACAAACACCCTGATTTTCTTGTTAAAAACACCAGGTTTTATTGCCAAAAACACAGCTAGAAAAATGTCCCAAGGTCTTCTCAAGAGCATCCAGTAGTGTCACCTGTATTGAGACAGAGCCTTGAACTGTGGTCACTGGCTGGGCAGCCTGGTCACCTATAATTCCTCCACCATCCCCTCAACCTCCCAGATATGTGAACATGATATGCGATATGGCATGGTATAACTTTATTTTATATCTTTTCTTTGTTTCCCTTTATGTTGCTCACTCACCTCTCCTCTGGTCTGACATCTGGACTTCCAGTCCTGATGTTTCACCTGTGCCAAGTTATCCCTTCCTCCCTTGTGTATTACGTCTGTGCTCCCAGTCTCCCGTGTCAGTTCTTCTTTGTCCCTTGAGTGGAGACTTCCAGCCTTAGTTTCCAGTTTTACCAGGGTATTTCTGGTTCTTACCTTTGCTGGGGTTCTTTGACTTCACCTTTTGCCCAGCTCCTTTCGATCCTACTGAATTGTCTCCTGAGTCGTGCACCTGACTCCTGCATCCCTGTGTTCAGCTCCGAACATGTTGTGTCTGCTATTTTTTTTTCAAGGTCATTCGTGTTTTCTGTGCTATTTCCTGCCCGAGAACGCGCCACAGACCAAAGTATGCACATCAGTTTATCTCCTGACCGCTTACATATATTGCTCTGACCTGCTAACACTCTGAGAACAAGAAAACATTGATGAACCAGACAATAGCTTTTATTTTTATTTTCATCAACACAAGCATAAAATGTGTCTGTGTGAACACCAGTCATAGGGTCAATAAAAGAACAGTTGGAGAATAGGGTTGTGAATGTGTTCCTGTATGGTCATGTATCAGAGTATCAGAGTTGTATCTCCTTCCACCATTAAACAAGGTTCATATTACCCCAGATTTTTAGAAACATGGACTGTTTTGAAGTTGTGACCAACACTGTAGCACTGTTGCATCTTCGCTTAGCAGATAATTTGTTTCGCTGCTGCCGCTAATAAAATACAGCCCACTCTCTGGTTCATTGTGTACCGCAGTTGTTCTGAAAGGGCTCGCACCTTGTTAACTTGATGAACAGACTTTGAACTTCCCTGCCGTGCTCCTGATAAATCTCAGAGCTAAGAGGAGCAAGTGCTTTCTCTTCAGCCCTGCTGTGGTCCTTTCTTTGGAGGTACGGGGAGGTGAAGGACTGAATTATCTCCCAACCTTTCCTATTAACCTTCACCCTTAAACTGCCGCGGCAATTCCCAAAATCTGACATTCTCTCTTTTTATTTTTTTTTCGTTCACTCATTTCCTTCCAATTTGCTTTTGAAGTTTTGTGCGAGCGCCTCGGCCATAATTTGTCGAAGCAATTTGGGAATCAAAGGAAGCGGCGCTGCTCCTCCTTTAAAGCAACGCGGGCACACAGTCGCTATTCTGATGACAAATCTGCTGAGAGTTTAATAGCTGCAGAATGTAATTTGTGCAACAGCAACTTAACCTCAATAATATTCCATGCACAGAAACTCACATCGATTTTTTTTTTTCTTTGGTCAGTGGACGGGTATACTCCCTTTTAGACCAACTCAAGCAAAACCTGGAGCCAAGGAGGAACGACTAACAGTCTCTGCTCAGCTGCAGTCTGTAATGCTGAAAACTACGAAACTCAGCCAGAGACCTCGGTGTGGTCATGGACTCAGACCTGAATTTCAGCAGATACACTAAGACAATTACAAAGTCAGCCTACTATCACCTTAAGAATATATCCAGCTATATAAATATATATATCCAGCTCTCCAGGATTAAAGGACTTACGTCTCGGCAGGATTTGGAAAAAAATGTCCATGCATTTATCTACAGCAGACTCGCCTATAAACAGTGTCCTTACAGGACTCTCTAAAAAAAAAATCCATCAGACAGCTGCAGCTGATTCAGGACGTTGCTGCTCGCTTTTTAACAAGATCCAAACTCCACTCTAGTTCTTAGATCTTTACACTGGCCCCCTGTCTGTCAAAGAACAGATTTAAAAATGCTGCTGTTGGTTTATAAGCAATCTGCTGCCACATTATGAACAATCCAGAGCTCTGAGGTCGTCAGGTAAGGGTCCGCTTTCAGTCTAGAGTCAAAACTAAACATGGAGAAGCAGCGTTCAGTTATCATGCCCCATGTATCTGGAACAACTCCCAGAAAAGACTGAAGACCTTTCTGTTTGCCACAGCATTTCAACTGGCAAGGTCATTTTATGAAGGGTAAAGTTTAGTTTTGTTTGCCAACGTTCTTCCTCACTCTCTCTTCAAACTTATATTGGCAGTTGAACACAATAAATGCACTGTTAACTGAGTGAATTATGGGATTCTTTGGGTTTGAATATTGATGGAAACATTTGGGATAATGTAAGTACACAACTCAACAAGATATGTTAGAAAAGGTCTGGTGTCAGCCTGTCCACAGTGCAGCAGTGTAACTGATCTGTTTGGCCTCTGCTCACATTTGCGTAACATAAATGAGCCTGTTTATGAGCAACGCTGTTCAACAGGCTTTTTCTGCGGGCCATTATATGCTATATTAAATCCACGGCCACCACGTGTGAGTCACGGTGGGTTACGTGACTCTGTAGGTGTTGACAGCTCGACAATGCGGACGACATCCTGACACGCTACGGCTTCAGATGTTACGTATTCTCCATTTACGAGTTCAGGCCCGGCTGGCTCTGGGGAGATGTGATTACAGGGCTCTGCAATAAGCCTGCAATCTGTAGTGGAAAGTACAAGGGCTGAGGGTGAATAATGGATGAAGATTCACTGTTTGAAGGATTGAGTGACCAACCAACTGATCGTCTGAAGGGCTGTCATGCCGCGGCGAGGGAAGAAAAGACGGTGAATGAAGACCGAAAGGAGGATTCAAATCGAGGCTTTTAAACTCCCTGTTCTGTCTTTGTTGACTTTATTCATGCTTGTGTGCACCCTTTTTGCTTTATTATCCCTAATGCCCTCATGTCGCCTGTCGTCTCCTTTCCAATCTGCCTTCTCTACCCCTCTTTTGTATGCTTCCACCGCTCCTCCCCGCTATTTTGTTTCCTGCCTCCCCCCCTCCCAGCTCAGCTCAGGTGATATAAGGTATGGCGACAGCTATTGAAAACCTGAGGGATTAAGTAAAGCTATTTTAGTACCTCGGGGCTAACACCACAGTATCTCACACGCACGTGCAACACAAACACAGCAGACGACCGGGTGATATAAAGTAGGGAGACAGAGCTATTTAAACGTCGGGAGGAGGAAGTGTGTCTATTTTCAAGGCAGGGGTCTTCCAGGCAGGGATAACAAGGAAGAGGCACACACACACACACACACACACACACACACACAAAGAAGACAGAGGTGCACAGGTTCATACTCTGCCCACACACGTGAAAAAAGACAGTGTGACACAGACACTGTCAGGTTGCTCTCAGACTCGGGTAGCTGGAGCACCTGAAGTCGACACCCGAGGCAGAGCCTGCTTCAACACGTACTCGTCGCAGACCCATATCATCAGCTTATTTTTTAACAAGCTGGAGTTCATTTCTTTGGTGTGTGTGGGTGGGGGGTGGGATCTGTGCTGCACAGTGTAAAAAACTACCTCTTCCATCAGATATAAAGGTAAAGGCTTTTCATCAGCCAGGCCTTTAGAGATGGCAGTGTCGGTCTGTTCGACAGTCACTCAGTCCAGAATGAATGTCTGAACGGCAATGGGTTGGATTTTCATTACAGGTATTCGCAGTCCTCAGAGGATGAGTCCCTCTGATGTTTATTGACCTTTCCTGTCACAGGTGATGCGCACATGCTAAAGTGATGAACTACGTTGACGAGCGTGGTAAATGGTCAGCATGCTGACATCAATTCGTTTTTAATTAACTTTAAAAAATCCAAATAAAACATCAAATACCGCACCATTCATTATATTAAAGCCTATATAATGGGCATTCAGTAGATATAAACCCAACTTGTGTGTGTATGTATGTGTATACTTAGAATGTGCAGCTAGTGATGGGTTAAATGCAGAGGACAAATTTCAGGTATGTGTCATGTCTGACAAAGATTCTTCTTCTTCTTCTTCTTAAGTGATGGCATTCCTGAGTAACAAAGTAACATGTATCATGAGGATAAATATACATTATACATTCAAAGCTATCACCCAGAATGCATGTAAATAACAGGTGTGGAAATGGTTAAAAAAAACAACCAAAAAACGGTGAATTCTCAACTCTTACGTCCTGCATAGATATGTTAGATTAAAAGCACCTCACTGGCTCAGGGGATCGCTTTCCTTTTTTTGCAATTGGAAAATCTGCAGGTAGTGATGCGCTTCAAGGGCAAGTTAACATCTTTTGGGAAGCGGCAAAGGGTGTTTGGAAAAGAAAAGTCAGCACAGCAGAGCGCGTAGGCTTTGACTACTCTAACTGAACCGGCTCAGAAGACGACTGAAGAAACTGTTGAACCAACACAGCCTTTAACAACATAAGACATGTCAGAAAAACTTACAAAAAACTTTATCACCTTATTTAGTTGAAAAATATTCATTTGTCTTGTTAGTGAGAATTATTCCAGCCATACTAACACTTAGTGACTGCAGCTGGGCCAAGCAGCCACTGCTGTTTTACAGTGTAGCTGTCATAATCAATGTTATTGGTGATGTACTTGGGTCCAAAACAACCTACATTACAAATCAAGGTGCTAAAAAAAGCAAAGAACAGGAAGAAGACACATTCAAGATATGATTTTTTGCTTTTCGTGTTTGTGGTGAGCCAGCCCCC
>CAEMYA010000486.1:734266-749280 GCA_903131615.1 Diplodus sargus | reverse complement strand
CAGTATAAAGAGCAAAAAGAAGCTCAAGTCATGGCGTGGTTGGGTAGGTCAATCACTAGACTTCCATCTGGAGACTGGGGTTCATGTCCCGTTTGTGGTCAAGAGTTGAGTCTTGACCACAAGGGTTGAAAAACACTGGTCTAGGGTAGAGTTCTCAACGGGTCGGGCCGACCCGACAAACCCGACCGGACCCGCAGGTTCGGGCCGGGTTCGGGCCGAAAAAATATGCAAATGAGCCGGGTCGGGCTGGGCCTCGGGCTTCCTTTTTTATAAAACACATTTCATAAAACACATTTCTTGCAGGTTGTAAATTATATATTGTTTGTTGTGAATCATCGCTGTTCACGTGTGGTGAAGAGTCTGGCTGCTGCTTCATGAGGAGGGGCAGACGCAGACCTGACGCCGCTGCGTGACGTACTCGCCCCTATAGCCTGGCTGGAGAAGATGGAATTGGCTAAAAGTAAACTTGCTACAGGCGAATTCACCCTTGCTTTTCGAGGAGTGGGGAAATCGTCTGTTTCTGTCTCTCCGAATATATTTTCCCACTGGTCGAAGCGCGGTGTCTTCTTTGCAGCGGGAGCGGGTGCTGCTGCTGACGTTGACGCAGCACCTGTCTCCTGGCTCGCGTCACCTTTTCGTCTGCTGTCTGTCTGATCATGATAACAAGTGTATGAGGAAAACAATTCAGGCACGTGGGGGGTCGGGTTCGGGCCGGGTTCGGGCAGACAGTTCATGCTGGTGTGTCGGGCTGCGTCGGGTTCGGGCTTAAAACCCGCGGGCCGGGTCAGGTCGGGTTGTAATTTTCAGGCCCGTTGAGAACTCTAGTCTAGGGACCAAGAATGTCACAATGTAAAAATACAAAATTTCACTGCAAACCATCTGATAGATGTTGAGGTATATCAGTCTGGTCCAGAGTGGAAGGACTAGTGACAATCAGCCACACATGTCTAACATGGCTAAAAATACACAAATGCTACCTCACATTTTAATTTCTGTCTTTAAACTCATGTATGTACCATGTAAAGTACTGTCCTCACAAATTCCCACAGTGTGCATTGGAAGAACACTTATTTTTTGTAAGAAAATGTACTGATTTCCCTTCAAAAACAGAAATGCTAAACATTTAATTGTGCTACTCCTTTTTGTAAATGACTTAGTATTTATTGTATGTGGTGTACAAAATATGCGCAGAAGGGAATTGTTTTGGACGCAAGACTATAGTATATTCATTTCCTCTCTTTCAGAACACCATTTGCAACAGAAAACTTAAAAGACATCGCTTGTTGCTCGCTCCCCTCTTTGCCTCCCTCAAGTGCTGTGGATGCTGCAGGACATGCACAGAAGTCCCGGCAAAGTCGACACGATAACAGAACATAACCCAAGTACTGTAGCAAATGCTTTACATCTTAAACTTGGGCTTTTACTTTTTTATTTCCCTGTATCAATCCTCCATCTCTCTCGTTCTTCCTTCTCCTCTAACCTCCAGGACTTGATGCTATTTTTGTCATTTGTTTTCCATCAGAATCATAAGAAGGCAGAACATTGTTTTCCTCTGCTGGCTACTTTGCTGATAGGTGACTCATTGCAACAGCACAATGATGATGGGTCGGCTCAGAGAATACAAATGAAATCAACCGCTGTACCTGCTGCATGTCAATGGTGAGACACACATTTTTTAGCCTCTGTACACTCTAAATACCATTATTATTATTTACTCACCAACAAGGATTTTGAGAACATAGTTGACTTTTTAAGACTGATTTCCCAGAGATATTTCAAAGGCAGTAGATGAAGTCATCACAGTATGGATGTGGAACGCTTAACTTTAGCTTAAATTAAAAGGCAGAATGGTGGCAGTGACCCTGAAACATATGTTTACATTTTCCTCAGCTTCACATTCAACACAATGTTTGCCAGGTGTTTACAGGTGTACAGCTCTACCTGATCTAATTCAACAACAGGAAGTAATCGGCTGACACACTGCTTCTCTTCTTACCTTAGAATCCAATGACTTGAACATTTTGTTCGTTCTGGCTATTTCATGACTACTCCAATGAGTGAAACCCACAGTACTTCGCATAAGATGGATGTTTTTGTCTGAAATTCTGCTTCTGGGCTTTACTTCATCATGTGAGCTGCCAGTTATGGTAGTGGGCCCACACAGTGGTGGTCCCATCTTACTTCTGTGAGCCTCTGAGCAAGGCTGCTTTTTGCCTTCCATGAACACAGGTTTCATCAGAACCCCTCAACTCTGACATCATGCTAACGGGCAACTCTACATCGCACGTATGACATGTTACCGATTTTGGCTTCCAGCTTTTGTCGAAAATAAAAGCAGCCACCTAACCTGTTGACCATCCACCGGCTCAATGGGCGGGAGTCGAGAATAAGTCAGAATTTTCTTTTAAGACCAAATGTTTGAGCCTGAGCAGAAAATGGAGACGCAGCGTGAACACAGTCATGAGGAGGCAATCTCCCCACACGTAGGTTCCTTATAAATCTTGTGTGGACCCCATTACTGCGTGCTCTATTGTTAGTGGGAGGCTCTTGAGGGATTATGTCCTTGTCACAGCGCTGTCATGCAACAAATGACTCTACAGATTGATCGGAGTGTCTTTGTAGAAGAGGCTGGCATCTGCGGGATGCATGATAGTGGCCAACATGAAACCCTTTTCACAGATGTTTGCATGCCGATGTTGCCGACTTACAAGTCTGAGCCATTCAGTTAAGTTCAAACTCACAAATGCGGCTCACACTGAGCTGAGAAATCCTTACTGCATAGGTTCACGCACATCCCAGGCAATTGTTCGTATCCTCAAGACAGCTTGAAGCAAAAAATGACAATTACCAACCAAAACGCTGCACAGCCAAACACATCCAACAGGAACATGCAGTATGTCTACATTTACTGTAATGAACCTCTTTCTCTGGGAACTGCTTAATTTCCCATGAGATGCACTGTAACCAGATGATGTGAGGTTCTACATTTACGTCACATCTGCACCCCTGGAGGAATGATGTCAAGCACACATGGTAGGAGCTCACGTTGGGGATCACCCTTGTTTTCCCATCCACGGTGCATCTCTGTGGATCGTCAGTGAAACACATCTAAAGCAGACACTTACATATCAAAACAAAATTACATTTTGCAATGCCAACCGCTCTGACGCTATTAAGGCCTATTTAAACAGGTGCCGAATATACTGATAATGTATGCTGACGCATTCTAACACCAGAACATCCGCTGTTCATGTAGCGCCTTCTGTATACATGTGAATATGACACATATTTGCACATCTTGTGTATCTCCCAGCTGCTGCTACATATGTGGTGTGTTTATTTTGCATTTATGCATAAACATTGACATTATTACTTGCAAATGTTTTCCTTTTTTTTTTCTCTCATATTGATGCCTTAATAATGCACAATAAGCAATGCCGGATTTCATATTGCTTTGCTTTTTTAATACAGTGGAAACAGACCACTGTTCCTTCCATAGAGTAACCAAGTGACATTATTGCTGCTTTCCCTTAAGCAGCGTTTTCCTGACAGTGTTACCTACCAACAAGGCAGGAAAAAAAATATGATTGTATTAATTCGTTAAGTCCATAATGGACATGTGAGAGCAGATATAAATGGTGCTGGCCTAAACAACATGTTCTCACTTCCAACTCATCAAATACAGCAGCTTGGTCACTGGCCTCGAGCTTCAAATTATGATGCTCTGCTTACCCCACTAGCATCAGGTTTGCACCTGAAGGGCTCTGCGGTCAAGCTAGCAATAAGTAACATGCAATGTCCGGTTAGACTTTCAAAATAAAGATGACAAACAGCTCACATGGTATGACGCATTATGACACCTGGGTTGTTACGAACATTGTTAAACGCTCAGGGTTTGGTTAGGGTTAGGCACCAAAACTAACATTATAGATCTACAGCTTACTTTACTTTGGGCTTAATAACTTCCTTCAGTCCCATGATGTAAATTAGGCAATTAATGCCACTTACATCAGATAACATACATGCACCACTCACTTAAAGGGATATTCCGGCGTAAATTTAATCCATGGTCTAACACACCGTGACACAGAGTAAGACCCCCCCCCCCGAGAGATCAAGTTTTCTAACCACTAGCTTATGTAGTTTTAGCAACCTCAGAAAAGTCTGCACAATAACAATACACTGGAGTCTATGACTTCACCAATGGATGCAATGGATGGATTAAATTTACGCCGGAATATCCCTTTAACCTAAATTACAGTGTTGACTTAAAGGTCCCATATTGTACTGTTTTTCACCAATTTCACACAGCTGTCAGAGGTCCAAAAACACTGTATTCGAAATGCACTGCCCCAAACCCATCCATGGTGCTGAATTTCAGCTGTCTAAAAGTTGCTCTACTGAGCTCTTCTGAGAGCAGGCTACTTGCCTGCTACGTCACTCTCAGGAAGACGATGCCTCTTACACTAGCCGTAGCATGCGTTAATGTTTTAATGTTTTTGAGGATGTATATATATATATATATATATATGTATCGCTATGGCTCGCAGAGAAGGAAAAGCACCTGAAGAAGTATACAGACAGCAGGCCCAGATGCAGCAGGACGTTTCAGAATGGTTAGTGTGTCTGAATAATGTTAGTTTGTTTGTATGTGTTGTTACAGTTACTACCTTGTAGCTAATGGCTAGCAGCCAGCAAAAGCTATGTTTGTCTCTAACACAGTCTCCAAACTCTTGGACAGTGTTCACATCGTCTCTGTCTCCACTCTGCACATGTTTCCAGACTTTTTACTGTGACAACCAAGCTCCATTGTAATATTTTTAACATTGAAATCACTTTGAACGCCATTGTGTAGCGGACCGAAGCGGAGCTAACTAGTTAGCCAATTTCCTGCTGACTTCACCATACTCATAGGCAACTAAAAATACTATCAAAACATGGCAACACTTTAGGCCCCCACACACCGCCCAGACTCAAACCAACAGCAATCTGCCTTTATCCGACCACTCTGCTGCCTCTTGTCTGACCTGTTTGGCAGAAAAGTTGCATTGAACATACCGATTCAATGTGCTGCCAGCTTCACAGTAGTGTGTACGTTCTGTGCTTGCGCAAGATGCAATAAGTGGGTGGCACTACATGAAAAGAGGAAATGGCAGAACGGAGTGCATAGAAAAACTAAGCCCACACTGTATTCCGCCCCTTCCACACACTGCGCTGATTTACTAGCACACCGCCAATCAGAATGGTCATACAGCTAGCACACAAGCAATCAGAAAATCCAATGGCTCAGATGGACGACACCCAACCTCCTCAGACTGTTGAATGTTGAATCGGAGCAGACAATGTAAGTGAGGCTCGGAAAGCTTCCAACGCAGCTGAACACACCATACATATTTGTTCCCGACCTCGTCTGAGTCTCCCCAAACGCTGCAGACGTCCAACGGTTGGGCCAATGTGTTCCTGCCTTTACCTGTGGCTCTGGTGCAGTTGATGGGTCCGGTATGGTTCAGACTGATCCTTTTATGAGGGTCAGTGTCGAGGCAAAGCTAGCTTTGTACTGACCCTCGTTACTGAAGCAGTATGATGTGAAGTGGTTAGCACACACACACATACTTACACAAACCGCAGCCAACACGTTGTCGTTAAAAATGAAACACAACCACTTACTGTCTCTTGTGTTGTTCTGTTGCTGGGACAGACTATATAGTCAATAATAGGCACTTGATTATGATTATGATTGATTATGTTGATTTTTACAACCAACAACTGAGCAATTTGCGTGTCTAGCTCTGAGCGACGAGTTTGCGAAACACTGCTATCTTACCGTTTAACACATCGAACTTCACCTCAGGGATGAACGCCCCCCCTCTCATCACTGAGCAGAGGAGGTCGGCCTATGTAAATGACTCCTTCCGTTACGTAACGAAAGGAGCTGAATCTGAACAGCCTGTTGGAGCTTCATTTTACCAGTGGGTGGGCTGCAGGGACCATGCAGGTATCGCTTGTTTTCCTCATTCTGGGAGTTGGCAGGTTAAGGGAGGACCGGTTTACATATGTAGAGATCAGAGAAAACATGTTTTTCATAACATGGGACCTTTAAGTTAACTTAATTACTCATGAATGGAAATTGTTATAATATGTTTACATAACCACAACCTAATTTGTTTCATTTCACTAGTGTTTTAGCTGTATCCCCTACCCTTCACTCTCCCCAGCCTGTTTTTAGCTGAATGTGTAAACTGTCATAGTTATTAGATGGTAACTTGAGCAACATGGCGGACTGGATCCCTGCTGGACATCCCGGTGACTCACCCTCCTAGCCTACTGTGACTGCTTGCTGCAGTTTTTCCCTAGGAATAGCCAAACAGCAGCGTGACGCACAGCGTGCTGTCACACACACACGTGCAGTGTCTGCCTACAGGGATATGTGTGTATGGGGGAGATGTATTTATCTCTCTGTGCATCTCTTTGTCCTCAAGCTGTGACACGACCAACAGCTCGTTCATCCACACAAACGCCCTTGTGTGCAACACAGCTTTTAGAAAAAAAAAAACACTTACCAACACGTGCTGCCTGTAAAGTGTTCATCAGAAGTGGGATGCACACATAAGGGTAAAAAAACAGGCCCGTAGCATCCTGTGGACAACAGTGGGCAAATCAACTACAGGAAGGAGAATTAAAGTGTTAGAGGTGAAATACAATAGATGTGATGAAGGGATTATGGCATACAAGAATTCTGTACAGTGGGCAAACACAACTAAAAACACTACATGTATAAATCACTTTTTTTTTTATCAATGTTGGACAATATGTGGGATGTGAAAGAGCCAGCTCAGAGTAATGAAATCACAGAGAATCATCATCCACCTCTAAACTTTATGAAGCTCTTTACAAGTTATGGAGTAAACTTATCATTATTATTATTATTATTATTTTTTTTTTTAAACACAAGGGTTTAAAAACAAACTTTCCTTTGGCTCATTGTTTTGCAGCAACACATTGACTTAATTATTGGCTAGTATTTAGATGCTTTCGGGGAACTATGTGTTTCTGGAGAACTTTAATCTCAGAATTGTAATATTTATAATATTAATGAGGTAATAGCTAAATACTAACTCAGTATGTATTTACTTCCATAACTGAATGAAACAAACTGTTCACAGAGGGAAATAAGGTCCCCACAGCACCGTGAGGCTAGAAACCCTGTATGTAATTGTTTTGTTCATTAATGTCAGTTTATTCATTCAGGAAAACAAAGAGTGTGTTTATTTAGTTGTTTTCAGCAGAAAAAATCTTCCTCTTCTGATTAAAATTTCTTCTCCAAAACTATATGGTGCCCCTTTAACCTTAATGACTAAAAAACAGATAATATTCTCAAGAGCTGGTGGAGACCAAAACAGAGTGAATATTGGACTTGTGGCCAAAAGCAAAAACTGAGATGAATATTAATACTGGTGCATATCAGGTGGATGTGTAAATAGCAGCACATGCTCATAGCTAAACAACTGAATAGTTTGATTGTCAGCATCTCCTAAAACAACATGACCGATGCAGCGTAACAGCGACACATGCACCTGATCTTAGTGGTACAGTTGCAGTTTGGTTAGGTTACAAAACAATGCTTCCTACCTATGTAACCAAAGTAACTTTTTTATTTGACGTAACTTCATTACATTAGTTATTTAGGCTTTTAATTTCTGGGTTCACAGTGGACATGAACAGTGGTCTTCTGAATGAAAGTCCTGTGCTTGTTTAATCCGACCATCTGTCCATCCTTCTTTGCTGCTCCAGTTCCACTAAGATAAACATGGTTGGTAATAAACTGCTTTCATTTTCAAATGGTTAAATTAATAAATAAATAAATGAATGGTTGTTTTTCTGATGACGACAGGCTTGTAAAAAGGCAAATTGGTTGCCCAAAACACTCACCCTTCCAAATGCCTGCGTCACATTATGAAACTTTCAGTATTGTAATTAGGAGTCTTGTAGTCGTTGTGATTTTTAGACTACATGACTGATCATCGATGGGGGGTTACACATTAAAAGATCACAGATGCACGATGTGATGCAGGGATGACACTGTCTAAGCTGTCCACATTTGTGCAAGGTTTTGCATTGAAAAAACAAGGAAGTACAAGAAAAAAAACTTTTTCAGGTGGAGGAGTGGAGTGGGATATGCAGGCAGCAGGCAATTATTTGACATGGGGATTGTCGCACAGCGGTCATTTGCCTCTGATCCAAGGCTTTTGTCTGTGTTTTCCCTAAAACCAATGGCACTTGCAAAATCAGTGCTAAGAGGGCTCCTGTTGCGTGAGTGTCGCTTCAGAAACGATAGGACAACAACAACGGTATTAATGCAGCTCTAATTCAACTGTAAACTCAATGTCACTGTTGTCCTGTTGTTAACAGAGTCGCCTTGATTGCATGATACAAGCCAAATGACACCTCGCGGTGATGGTGCACACAGTGCTGCATTGACCTCAAGTTTATGTCATTCTCAAATGAAACCAAAAATAAATAGCTATAATAATTAGTTTTCAGGAATTTGCATAATGTTGCCCTCGTTTGAGGCATCTTATTTAACATGTAGATTTATGTAAATTACCTTGGGGCCAAATATCTCAGGAACACTTGAGGTTCACAGTGAATTTACCAGGACTGGCATACACTGGCACAACATGCCAAAATTAACTAGTGAAATTAATTTGCTCCTCTGGGCTGTTGCTGTAAATATGGACTTGCATTCTGTGAAGCCAATTGAAAATGGATGTTAAATGAATATGCGCTGCAGTGCTTTAAACTGCAGTTTTCTGCATACCTGATGGTTTTTTCGAAATGTATGTAAACATCTGCGAGATATGTAAGGTATAGAGGCCTTCTCCGTCATGCTTAAATGTGTATGTTCACTGTTTTAAACATGAGGAAATGCTTTCTGACATTTAGTTTGGAGCTCTTTTTGGCTTTAAAACCTTCATTTTTTACCTTTTCTCCTCCCTGAATCTAAACCTCCTTTTCATGCTTGCAGGATCACAGCTATCTTCCGAATTCACCTGCTCCATGCAGAGCTGGCAGTCCTCAAATTTTGTATACGTGATTAAGGTCGTGATAGGATTAGTATTACTGCAGTATAAGGTAATGCCACTTTCACTTGTATAATTATATCATTTTGTCCTCTGTAAATAAAATTACACAAGATTTTGTCGTGCGCTAAACATCTGATGAGATGAGTAACACTTCCATTCAACGCATTAATTATACAAATGTACATTATCATCATGGCTCTAAGCAATCGCAGAGATATTCTAAAACTCACAGACAAATCTCCATGTGTCAGCTGCTCTTCTGACTGCTCTTCTTTGAAGCAGAAGTTTGCAGTTCAGTGTGTTTTGTTGTGTCTTCACGGTGGGGAAGCAGCTGCAGGCTCAGAAGTGGTAGAAAAGACTTGTTGGGTTGTGGACTCCCCGGAGGCAGAGAGGGGAGGGTGAGTCCAAGCTGAGCCTTCCTCACATAGGACTGAGATCATATGGGGACTTTAGTAATTCATGAATGGTCAGTTTATCTCAGCCTTTGTGAAATAGAAAAAAAAATAAATAAATAAAACTGAAACTTAGTCTCACATCATTCATAATGTGTTTCTGCTACACTGGTCCCCAGTTCAAGAAGTATTCTTTTCACAATAGTGGCTCTAAAACGTCCTGCGTCCATGTCACATGACCGTCAAGTTCCTTTATATTTAGTATGCGTTCAGTTTAAAGAAAAGCTTGGCTTATGACTTTTAAGCAAGTCAACTGCACTTCCATAATTAAGGTAATAAGTATTCATCTTTTTTGCGCACATTTGGGGTGCTTGTTTCACACCTGGTGTTTCCTCAGGGCTCTGATCGGACATGAGTTTATCATCATCAAAGCTCTGGTAGCTCTGAATGTGATATCTTTCATCTGGCAGAAAACAGTTTACAGGTTGTTGTTTTCCAGATTGTTCCCATGCGCATGCATCTTCTGCTCTCCACGGCATGATCAACTTGGGAGAGGTAGGCTATCGTGATATGACATACTGATATGTTGGCAGCCATAAAAAAAATACATGTTGTAGTTACTGCCGTCCATCCTCTCATGAGAAAAATCTACAGGGTTTTGACATGACACATTCCCATGAGTCTCGGAACTACTATTGAAATATTTAAGACAACGAAAAATATTAAACCGCATGTCAGCATAGCTTAACTCACCTGCTTGCCTGCCTTACCTGACCTCGCTCTCTCTTTTTTAAGTGAGATATTTACAGCAAAATTAGGCATGCAAGTGACTTATCCAGGGGGAGATAAAAGAATGAAGGAGAAGATAACATTCCTATATTCACAACATTAGCTATAGATTTTGATACTGACAAATGAGGATCCAATCAAGAAAGTCCCGGTCCTGTTCCAGCAGGATCCGGCACAAATATCTGGTGTTAAGTTTACCAGATACTTTCCCTTAACCTGTTCCATTGACTAATTGTCACAGCTTCAAATGATGCTCTCTAAAAAGATAAAAGCGCAAAAACAGTTTTTGATCAAACACGGACAGACTCTTTCATGTTCAGTCTTTCTAAGGGCAGTCCAAAACAGGTATATGTCTCACATCTGAGACAGTGGTGATTATTAGAAGCTGCACTGTGAACCACCACTACTAGACAAAAGAACGGAGCATCTTTTTTAACAAATATACCCTCTCAAATCTGAACCAGGGACACCGAAAAAAAACATAATTTTAAGCAACCGAAATATAACACAAGTTAGATAATATGATGTTCTGTTCCTTTGATTGAGGAGAGGAAAGGAGGTGTGGTGGCGCCTTGGTAAAAATGAACAAATTGCCTACTGTGTGTCCGTATGAGACACCGAGAGGCGTGACAAAACATCAATATTGAACAATCTGGGAAGGAGGTCGGTCTGGATTCTTTTGTAACCCAAAGAGAGCCTGACCCACTTTGTGGGACACCGGCCAGCTTCAGTGAACATCCAGAGACCAAGAATAATACATCTTTTTGTGACTGTGACTGCGACATTATCTTTATATTACTGTTGTTAAAATGCAACCTTGATATAAGTGCTAGGACTATCTTGAATGCTTACTGTCTCTCTTTATCTTACTTGCATACATTTCTGTAATGCTAAAATGACCCTCTCTCCCCACAGGGATCGTTACACCTCCATCTCACTGATCTCCCGCTCTCATCTGCTGTCTTTTAAACACCACGGAGGAAATTGACCCTTTCCTCCTGTATCATTATCCCCACAAAGTCTAATTGTGATAACACTCTCACAATCTCTCTCTCTCTCTCTCTCTCTCTCTCTCTCTCTCATACACACGCGCACACACACACACGCGCGCGCACAAACACACACTATTATCCAGTTAATCACAATCCATACATCAACAGGTTATTTTGCATTACAAGACCGATGCAATATGCCTCTCTCCCCTGTCATGAGCGCGTAGAAAACTCATTAGCGGATGTGCGGTAGTTAAAGGCTGACTGGGAAAGTTTTATCATCATAGATGACAATATCAGTGTGTCACAGTGATGGACTATATGCATGTATTTGCTTGTTGATAAGTGTATTGTGGCAACAGTCTGTAGAGCTCGGAGGATTGTTAACCCACTGCTTTCCTCATATACATAAATGAGGGTCATTTTGAGATGAGGTGTTTTGTAATGTCTTAAGATATCCCTGTGCAGATGTGTGTCTGATGTGTGTTTGTGGTGCTTATTGTTGGTCGTGTGCACGTGTAGATATTAATAAATCTGACTTTATTATGCTCCTGACAGGCTGTGATTACATGTTTCGGTCCCTTTTGTTGTCGGTGACGGTGGATGTTCTTGCTTCCACTGCCAAGGATGATGGGAAAATAAAAAAAGGGTCTGTAAACAGTTCCTCTTGTTATCTCTCCTTGCCTCCCGTCCTCCTTCCTCTCAACCAGCCTCAGCCCCCCCCCAACATTCCACTTACTCCCCTTTTCTCTAGCGAGCCATGTGGCGGCTGTGTCATTTATGGCCTTTGTGATATAGAGATCAATTTAACACTTTCTCTCTTCACGTCTTTGTTCTTTGGCTCCGAGTTTAGCAGCAGTCAGCATTTGTTGCAGACGTGTGATCGCTCAAATTGAACCAAGGCCCTTTGTGAAATGATCCAAAATCCACCCCTAAGTTGGAGGTATTAGAAATAATAAACCCACTGGATGCCCATCACCACCTTTTAACAAAACAGGCTGAACAACTTTTACTGACTGAGTTCATGTCTTCATCCAAATTAACTGATACAACTAGATAAAACAACCCAGTCACGTCTGGCTTTTGTCTTCAGTGGGAAAGACACAATCGGCATTAATTTACCGGTAAATGACTCTGCATTGGTGACTGGAAACACATGGTGGACATGCTCATTTTCCCACCTTTTCCAGTGCTATTCCATGGAGCGAGACAATAGGATGCTGGCACGTGAATACTTTTGCCATCTGTTTCAAGAAGTGCTCGCACGTCGTTCAGTTGGCGTTGACTTTAAAGACTGCAGTAAAATAGTGAGATGTCTCACTCCTTAGTTACTCCCATCATCAGCTCTCCAGCCCGATGTGCGATTCAGATTATTCTTGATTAAGACTATGTAATACGTTTAAATGTCTGGATGAAGTCTGATGAGTCTGCCCAGAGTCTGTTTTCTGGTTTGTTCTTCGGTTTACCTACATTGAAAATAGCAAACTGATACGTATTAATTTTGGTGTGGAAATGGTCTGGCAGTGAAAAGGAAACAGTGAATATTTGCAGAAACATCACTTGTCAGAAATGTGCTGTTGTCATTGAACAACTAACCAACCAAACAGACAGACAGACAGACAGACACAGGTGAAAACATAACCTCCTTGGCAAAGGTAATGATTAGGTTTAAAAATTACTCAGCTAACAGGTTAACAGATCTCCTTGACAAGTGAGTTAATACCCTCTGCTGCTGAAGATAGTGTGATGAAGCTCTGGAAAATGTTAGTGAGAGTCCTGTTAAAATGTAAGTGATCTAAAGGGGTGTCATAACAATATCATTATTTAAAACCTTGATAGCAAATATGAGTCAGTGTTTACGAATCAGAGTCGCCAGGGAGCGTTATCCATTCAGAAGAGGTCCTCACTAAATTATATAAGAAATCAAGACCATTACTTGGAACAAAGACAAGACAGTAAAATGGAAAACAGTGCTCATGCAAGTGTTGCCATGATGTCTGACTTACAATAGCCTTCATTTTAGCAGTAAATCCATCGTCACACCACTCTCTCTACTGTTAAATCTGTCTTTGTGTCAGTGTGAAAGTCACACCATCCTGGTCCGGTAATTGCCTGCTGGCCCTGAACCTGCCAGTAATACTTGAGTGAATGCTTCAGATTTACATGGCCATCCTGGACCTTTATGTGCATCACCTGAACATATTTTTTTAATGGTGCTATTCACCTCAGCACGACCAAATGGAGGTTCTCATTGGTCTTATTCACCCTCCCATCTGGGCTTGCCCCACGATGTAGTGCAGTATGAATGATGAATTCAGGATATCGACATATGCCAGTTCGGCATAGCCTGTCAGGACGTCAGACCCTACCAACAGATTGCATTACATTGCGGCTGTTTGCTTTGTTGACCCTTTTAGATCCTTTGAGCTGCTAAGGTATTGGCTGCACACTCCTGTGTTGCACCTCCATTAAGTTTAACACTCAGCGTAGCTGCTGCATCTAGCGCACGGCTAACTTCCCCTCTCCAATCTGGTCTGACATCTGTGGGGAAACATTCAGACACTCAAGATGCACCGGCTGTGTAAAACCTGACATGAAGTCAGAATTGATGTTAGTCAAACTGTTCACAGGAAGGCCAGGGAACTACGCAATGCATGATAAGCTGATGATAAGAATTAGTAGTGCACGTGGGACCAAATGAACACTGAAAAAATTGAAATTATTAAATCATAGATCCCTAAATGCAGTTACTTACTCCAAAAAACACATATTTAATATATTTGTCACATGCCTTGTACAGTGACCTCAAGTTTAGTTAGCCTCTCTCAAAAAAATGCTTTCTGCAGTTTTCATCCTGTACTATGCCGAGCCAACTGCAACAACATTGCGTTCCGATCTGCACTGTAAGGTGTAATTTGAATGACAAACAAAGAAAGTCTAAGTCTCCATGTAATTACTGCTCTAGAAATCATTGTAGCATTGATGACAGTGAAATATTTAACAGGTAAGAGTTCTGACCAAGAGTTGACATTCTAATGTCAGTAGATAACTTGTTATTAGGCCTATGTGACTTTATCATCTTTAATTATATGTGTATATGCGCAGCTCCATGAATATACCTTCAGATCAGTCGGCTATGTCCTGTGATATCTTCACAGCACCAATTATAAGAGTCATTCTGATTGTACTTACTTACTGCTGAACCACTGGTCACATTATGGCATTACTCAAACAGATGCAAACTGAAGAAATTGTGTGTTTCTAAGTGCTGCAATCACAGCAAGATGCAAAAACAGCCACAGGAAAAGGTCCGTCATTCAAACTACAAAGGTACTCTGTACATTGCAAACCTCTGCCAACAGTCTCCTTCATCTACATTGTACTAACTCATAGATACCAGCCACCTACATATGACAGAGTTTTTTGATCAAGATACATGCACTGTTCCCTGAAATATTAACACAAATGTGAATAACTCTCATAATGTTGAAGAAAGTGTGAGGACATTTCTGGATTCATCCTTTATCTTGATCTGAGCCAACATTTAATGAGGTCCATACTGGAGCGAGACTCATCCTCCATCCAAGTTTTGCGTAAACCAGTTAGTTGGCAGTATTTGTGTAATCCTGCTAATGAAAACAGAACTCTATCATCTGTACAATCATCAAGTACCTGGGACACCTCCCTCTTCCTCATGACTGTAGCAGAGAGCTCTGACTACAAACCATCCCTTGAACCTCGCAAAAAAAAAAAAAAAG
>CAEMYA010000486.1:704666-734235 GCA_903131615.1 Diplodus sargus | reverse complement strand
GGATAAAAATATCATCTTATTTAGGAACAAGAGTACCTAATGATATGTTAGCCTACTTAGCGGTCAAATCAGCTCAAATGACAGTAAAGCTAATTAACATAAACATTTAGCATTGTAGTCTTTATTTTTCATGTCAGTTGTGTACATCATTTGTTGCATGTTGTGCTCAACCCAGTCACCAGAAATGAAATTATTCTTTACATTGCAACATTACATTTCTTTAGCTTTCATTTTTTTAAGTTAATACAATTATAGAAATATATACATATATGTACACAAACTCTTATTTTTCTGCCCAATATATAAATGGTCTATTGTCACTTGTCGTCATAGTGGCCACTGGTTAACCAACTTAAATAATCATCCTTTTGTTTTAAGATATATTTTATAAAGGAAAGTTTTCACTGTGCCTCTGATAGTTCGTTTTACGCCGACATTATTACAATTTCCACCCCGTGTAGCACAAGCTGGAATTCAGATGAGAACATGCGGTCGACAGGGATTTCAGAATAAAACTTTGACCAAAGTAAAAATCTGTGTTTTCATTAAAAGACAAATGAAAAAGAGGATTAAAGCTAATTTAGTGGTCTGTTTGGTCTACTTAAAGCAAACTTCCTGAGTTTTTTAATAAAGGATTACATGAGGAATCTCTCTCCTTCTCTTTCTCACCCTTCTGGTCCATAGTCACTTGCTAATCTGTTTAACTTGTCTTTCTCTCACTCACAGTCCTCCTTCCATATTTAAATGCAATGTAAATGTCATTGCCCCATTGAACTGCTGACATGGACCGAGTCATTAAAGAAAGAGATGGATTCAAAAATGTCCAAAGCAACACAGGAAGGAAAAGAATATAGTCGCATGCAAGTGGAAAGAAACATAGATGGGTATTTGAACAGGAACAAAGAGATTAAAAAAAGGAATTATCTATGAAAACACAGGCACTGAATGAGGACATGAATAGTCATCTGTGGAGGATCATGAGAGAAGGCTGTTTTACAGTGACAAACACTGATTAACACACCGACCAAACAGACAGAAACAGTGTAATCATTACACTGTTTCTGTGACAGTGTATGATTGCTTTAGCAATATTATTAATGTAACATCCATCGGTCTCTTTTGATACATTTTCCTAATGGTCTATGGAGTCCTACAAACCATACTTAAAAGAAGCACCATGCTGGTTTTAAAGGGTCCCCAGAGAGAGAGAGGGAGGTGGCATGTCGGCGGTGGGTGAGAGAAAGAGAGAGCTTTTTTTAAACAAATCCTCAAATTATATGAATGATCATTCAACACTTGCACGGAATATTTGTTTTTTATAGGAAATGCCAGGTACCTAGAGAAATGTATATAATATCTGACCATGGAACACAGACATACACATGAAACACGCCATTTCAGAATGGCATATATGCATTGTTGAGTACGTAGGCAAATCACTAAAACACCCTCAGCCTCAATGTCCCCTATTTAGGCACTTAAGACTCTTAAAAAGGTCCTCTCAAGACCTAGAGTTTGGTTTGTCAATTCTGGACTACTGTAGAAACATGACAGTTCAACATGGCGGATTCTGTGAAAGAGGACGTCATCCTCTGAAAAATAAAAGGCTCATTCTAGGGTCTTAAAACCACACTGATGATTGATCATTATACACCAATAAAAACATCATTCTAAAATGTTATATTTCATTTGTGCCAATTGAGCCCTGATAAACCAGTGTGTCATCTGACTAGCACCAAAGCCACCAAGCTACCTAGCTATAACTGCTTGCTAAATACTTTAAAGAGTGATTGTTGTTGTTGGACTATTATTTGTGGAGTGCTGGGTGTGGTTTCCCGATTGGCCAGAACTGACACTGATCCCACACCTGCATTGTACTGAGGTGCCACACTACCCCCCCTAATACAGACTCCATGCTGCCTCTCTTAGTTATAACAGCATGGGCAATAATAATTCGACAGTCATTTTGAGAGATTGGGAAAGGTTCCATTTTTTTATTTTATTTTTTTACTAATATTCCTTGAATGGCTTAACATTTCTCTATTTAACAGATGGGCTGTCTCATTGTGAAACAAAGGCCTGCTAACCCTGAAAGAAAATCAGTAGGTGTCAGTGCAGAATTAAAAGTGTCTCACAATCACCCTATTTTTTGGGTTGAAGTGCTGTCTGTTTCCACAAGAATGTGACACGAAACATATCGAGTCTCGGCATTGTCTGGTCTTCATTGTCGTCTGCTCGTCTTCTCTTTTCTCCATCTGATGTCAATTCCAAACGCTTTGAGACGCACAATAACCTGCTGAAGAGGTTCTCATCTGCAGGATTTCCAATAACCATTAACTTGCCCTCTGCTCCGCGCTGTACGACAAAACGACCAGACACTTTAGTTTGGATTGTGTGCGCCCTCATGCATTATAAAAAGCCATTGTGGCGGCCACCTGGCAGAATAATTTGTATTGATGAGATAAATGCTGTTTTGCCCTGCAAGCACGCAAATCCATGTGCTCCCATCACAAAAGCAGTGACACACACTTCAGTGTCCTTAAAGAGGAACACGCCACTATGAGTTTTGTGTTGTAGGGCAGTGCCTGCTCAAAACATGCAGTTCGAAAAGGGCTGATTAGTTGGTCTTTGCTATTAACTCTTGCAACTTCCTGGATGAAACAGTCTGATAGGACTTTAAATCCAACAAAATGACTTCTGACACTGTACCTCCTTAGTGGATCACCACCTCGTGGTTGTATTCTGTCACAGTGTATCAGAGACGTTCTACTATTGTAGAGACAGATCACTCTGATCATTTTGAATGGGAAATCTGCGACGCCAAAGATGGCGCATATCCCGCCCCTTTCACCAACAGCCAATCACCTGCATTGTCACAGCCGAACCGGGAAAATTATAGCCCAATCATGTTGTTTCACCAGCGCATGCTCACAAGTAGTTTTTACGACAGAGACCAAAAACATTTACTGCTTTCAAATCTTTATCTAATTTATAGAGTGAATGATAAGAAATTATGTATTAGACATTATCTGGTCCATACATCAATGGTCAGGTAGAGTAGAGCCAGAGCACAGCAGCCAGCACAGATTCAGCCATACGATGGAGGTCGGGGTCGTAAATCCGCGCGCATGCGCAGTGGAGTTCTCCCTGTAGGAAAAGAGCGTTTTAAACATCATTTCTACGGTAAAGTCAATGTTTTTTGGTTTTTATTTGTATCTTATTTCACTGGCGAGCATGGCTGTATGTTTTTTTCCGTCCTGCTATCCCATTAAAGGGTGGATTTGACCATGCCTCCATTCATTTAGATAGGGGTCTGGTCTCTTTGGGCTTTTCGAGGCGTCGCCAAGATGGCCGACTTGCCTAGAAGGACTTTGAGTGTATTTAACCTCTGACCTTTTGGATATCATAACATATATAACATAACCTGTAGATAGAGAGATAGATAACATAACTTCACCATTTTATCCTATTAACATTTATTTGTCAAAAGGTAGTTATTGCATGTATTCTTGAGTTCCCAAAGACCTTGACCTCTGACCTCTGGCCACCTAATTCTAATCAGTTGAGTCACAGTGAACAATTGTACCAAATTTGAATAAATTCCCTCACAGTGTTCTGAAGATATTGCCTTCAGAAGAATTAGACCTACAGATGAACGACGGACAATCCAAAAGCAGCAAACCCGGCACGGAGGCATGAAACCACAGCTGCATCCCACAGCAGAGCCTCAGTATGTGCATCGTTTGCTTAACAATGTTTTGCACTAATTACGTGGTAATGGAAGGGGTTCACAGATCCTTTATAGTTTGCTAACATGCCATGATTACAATATGACAATATTATATTATATATATTATACAAGGGATTCTTCCTCTTTCTCTATTGGCAAAAAAAATAAAACAAAGAAAGAAATTAGACTCAAAAAGCCTTAGGCGTCATGAATGTCATTTGTTCGATGTATGCTTCTATTAAAAGTTGAAACGATTGCTGTTCGAAAGGTCTGAAAGAAAGTTCTAAATCAGTGTGTTTAATCCAGCCTCCATTTAGACTCAGTTCTGAAACGTGACACAGACTGTAACCTCTGTTCTCGATTGAGTTTTGTAGTCGTGGGAAAGTTTTTCATGCTCACAAATACTCATTGTACTGAAGCACACTGGGTAACATACAATTGTGGGCGACAGGAGCAAAAGGCTAATCATTTTTTCTCTTCTGTCCCTGCTGTCCTGCAGGCTGATAAGCTAAAGCTGGCAGTGTGTTCTTTTAGCACACACTAAATCTGCTTCAGGGTGTTTTCTTTCTTTTTCTTTTTCACTTTAAGGTCACACTCTTTGGTGCTGAAAAAAAAACAGCCTTATAAGAAGGTAAATTGCGAGCAGGCTAGGTCCCTTGTTTTTCCAAATGCCACACTCCTATGGTCACATTATTTCATATCATTTCGCTTTCTGTGCACGAGAATACTACAAATTCAGCAGGGACACACACACTTGAAACACCTTCTCACATTCTATCACACCAAACCATGTTGCTACGTTGGCCTTTTTGCACCATAAAGATATTGCTTATTACATCTAGAGCCCATTGGGGCAGAGGAAAGGTTGAATTAAGGATTTGATGAGATAGGTTGTGACATGCTAGCATTTAGCAGCGTACCACCAGTCTCTGTGTTAGCCCCGGCTGGCTCTGCCCGGCCACTGGGAAAGGTCAATGCTAATGCTGGCTGGTTAGCTCATATGCCTCACTCTATCTCTGTTTCACTGGCCTTTTGTCTCTTCTCCTACATGTGAGGTTGCTTTTTTCTCCTTTTTTTTTTTTTTTACAAAGTTATCTCTTACACTCACACAGAGTGTGAAGGAGAGGATTTCTGATGTTACATATCCTCTTGCTTTCCATTAGAGGGAAAACAGAGGTCAGAAAAGCCCCATTGGAGCACGTTTTGACTTGCTCAAGGGCACTTCAGGAGAGCAGAGAGAGAGAGTGTGCTGACACAGAGGTTTGAACCCCACTCATCCATTTGAAGAGCCTCTCTAAACCTCCGCAGTCCCAGTGTGATCAGGCGGATTCATTATTTTTGCAGATTCCCTGTTTTCCTCCCTCAGTAAGGTTACTGCTGGTGATTAGGCTTCAGCACTGCACTGCTGACAGCTCATCGCAGCCTCGCCGCCTTGTTAGTGCATCCACAAAGGTCACAACTAATACACTGCGGTTAGCTCATACATTTCAGGCAGTGGATGTGATACTGGGTAGTTTGCTTTTAGATGCTCAGTTAAAAAATCTCCATGGGAAAGAGGAGTTTTTAACAAACGTATTTAATTGTCTTGAAAGCTTTGTGGCTCCGGAGGGAGCTGCGCAAAATCGAACAGAGTGTGTGATGTCATTTGAGTCGGCCGGGGCTGAAGACTGCAATTTAAAAAAATTAAAAACATCTTGGGTTGTGGAGTGTAAAGGAAATAAATGAGCTTAGCAGGCTTTCGTCGCCTGCTCTTCATCTCTGCTAAAGGCCAATGCCTCGAGGCTACATTATACTGATATACTGATGCTAGCATAACACAACCAAGTCTCCAGATAAACTGTCCGTTGTGTAGTTTAAAGATTTTGACGGAGAAGCATGCGTTAAAAGAAAGTACAGGTTCTGCTGCATCTGTATATTGTCAGAGTAAGATAATTGATAATGAAATAAAACAAATCAAATACTCACTTTTGCAATATTAAAATTGTAAAATAAAACAAAGGTATGATGAATTCATTATCAATCAGTCAATCAATCATCAATCAATCAATCATAGAAGCAATGTTAAAAAAAATGTGTCTAAAGATTTAGTTTTAAAATGTCCACAGTCACTTCCCAGTCCCATAAAACCCGTCAGACATAACAAACGGAACGTGGCTTTTACTTACAGCCTGAGGAAAATTTAGTGCTGCATTTGATACTGTGGACCATAAGGCCTTCCTGAAGAGACTACAGACAAGGTTGGCCTCTCTTGCACATCTTTTTTTGTCAATGCTGCAGTGATAAAATAGATTGTGTGCACCTCAGGCCTCGATCTCCAGCCCAGTTGTATTTAAAAAATTAACATATGATTGAATCACTGATTGTTCCAATACCACCAGTGTTGCGGGCATAGTGCTGGAATGCACATACTTTTTTTTTATGCATAGGCCCTTAGAGCCACTTAGTCCGCTGCTTCCACATCACTTCCAGTGGCCAGTTAACATGTTCATGTATCTAATTAGAGCAGGTATAACGACATAAATGAATAAAAAGAAAATGTCTGACAGCGTGAAACATTACACTGACATGGATGTAAGCAGAAAACTACACGCACAGACCTATGAGCTTCTTGTCAAGACAAAAATAGAATCTTAGATTATTAAAGACTGAGCAACTGAAGCTTGAGTTTGGGACAAACACAATCGCCTTTCACGTTGATTTCAGTTTGACATTTCACATCAAAATGTAGGAAAACATCTCGACCTTATACATTTTGTTAGGTTGTATACTTAACAGTATCCTTGACATTGCCGACAAAGTCTAAACTCAGATAAATCTGAGGCCTCTGCTATGAAGAAGGATTGTGGTCAGCAGTGCACCCGTGGGGGTTAATTCTGGGTCTTACGGGCTAAGATGCTGGCTCAATTCTTACCGTGGTAACACATGTTATGTTTTATATAATTTAATACTAATATATAATATAATTTAATGTTTCCAACACCTCCCCTTTTATGTGAATGCGTTCATGACCATATGTGGGAAACCTGGGGTCGAGTCGATAACGAGCTACGTGTGACTGCTCAGTGTGATCGATATTGGTAAGCTTAGTGAAGCCAGATATCAGCAAGTCATCTTGAGTCTGTTGAACTCACTTCGTAGCACAAGCCTTTTTGTCATGGCAACTCCATATTCGCCGCTTGTCTGGTGCAGATGAGAGTTGGTCAAAACACCAAGTTTGACACAATACTTATTTTATAGTCTAGAACAGGGGTACTCAAATACAGATCTTAAAGGGCTACAAAGATTTTTGTCAATGACTCAAAGGTCCATGTATTGAGGTCGGTCAGACCACATGCATTAATACTGTAATATTCAAAACAAAATGTCCTTTTCATTCAAAACAACAACAAAAATACGAATTCATGTCAAAATGTCATTTCCATTTTGACATGAATTGAAATACATAAATGAGTAAAAATGAGAAAGTTAAAAATGTTGCTTGTAACAGTGAGTGACCCAGCTGTCTGTGTATCCTTGGCATGGAGACGAGTCTTGGTATACACATGCTAGCCCAACCAAAACACATAGTGAAGGTATAACAGTTCGGGGGCCACAAACAGGCGGCTGGACTGCTGCACTATAAGTTCTTTATTGCTTTCAAGCAAGGGCCACACATCAGCAGCGCACAGATGATGAATGAAGAGAGGCAGTCTCTCCTCATCCTTTATAGTAGCAAAAAGCCAATACACACAATTGTAGCAGTCACAAGATTCTCACTCAAGACAACGTTCTCATCATCTCCACACCCACTGCAGGATAAACATAAAACTTCCTAGACACCTCAACCATTGTTGTGTGTCAGACATCAACATATTCTCAGACCACATATACACAGAAGAGGCTTCACAAACCCCTTTCAGGATGAACTCCTTCACTGAGTCCCTGGCATGTCAGTTTTCATGGCAGACACAAGATGTCACGTTACATGAATAATAATGTTGTGTCTCTATCGGTACGTTTCATATGTAAGACCAACATATCAAAAAAATAAGGGATATTTGAGAATTTCCCTGACATTTTCATGTTGCTGGTTGATATAGCTTCTAGGAAAGTCAAGGAGTGAGGAAAGAAGTTGAAATTAATTGAAAAATCAATTCAAATGCTAGTCCAAATAAATCATTTGAATATTTAGCATCTGGCTGACATTTAAATTTAATTCAAAAGTTGTTGTCTGTCATACACATGTCCTGACAGACATCAGAGGAAAAAAAACAAAAAAACTTTCTTTTCCCTCTTTTTTTAATAATAGACCTGTAAGGATGAACCTCCATCACCACACAAAGAAAGAGAATATGAATGTAGCCATCGGGCAGCTGCTGAGTGACGGAGGAATGGATCTGAAGAACTTGGTGTCCATTTAAACTGATGGACCGCCAGCAATCACTGGAGACGGATGGGGACTTGTTCAGCATTTTAAGCAGCACCATCCAGACTCTTTTGATGCCACTGCAGGATTCACCAAACTATTCTGCAGGTTACTGAGATGCCATAAGACCGTCCTTGAGTGACTGTCCGGAAAAAGGTTTCTTCAGACCAAGACAGCATCACTAGTGACACATTTTCTCGGTAGATTTGAGTTCAGAAGAAATACTTGCAGTTTTCTAAAAGGTCACGTTTCTGTATTACAGTTATTATCTTCCGAAATCTTGAGCTTAAAACTGTTTTTTGGACCGTGGTGTGAGGTTGGTTCTTCTAGTGCACTCTCTGCCTCTGTTCCTCCTACCTGCCTTCCTTCACTTGTTCTGCTGCAAAGAGATTCTTATTTATGCAAATAAATAATCTCTAGAATTGATTTGTGTTAATTTTGCCTGTCCTCGCTGTCTCCGGCCTTCACCTGCAACCTCTTTGTCTGCATCTCAGCTTCCCCTCTCTCTTTTGTGTCGCTTTCTTTATCTCCGCTGGCAGATCAGCGTGCCGTGCACTGACTCTGTAAGGGTGCCCACAGCTAAAAATTATTTTTTAAAGAAGTGCAATACGGACATATTATATTGATCTTGTCCTTTTGGAAGAAGTGCTCAGTAATCTCCTACATTAGAATCTTGTGCAAATGTCTATTTGAATGGAATCAGTATGTAATAACATAGATGTCCTAGTATTTTAGAAAAAGATTTCAAGCTTCTTATTTATATGTGCTTAAGATTAAAACACATTAACATTACTTTCTCAACATAATTATCATTGTATTGCGTGATATGTAGTACGCCTGATGCCCTGAGAGCATCATTTTATACAAGACTTCACTTTTCTGTGGTCCTTGTTTGTAGAAAGTGGGCACTGGGTCATATTGAGAAGCTATTATCGCCGCATAGTTGTCTCATGCTTTTTGTATATGATCACAAAGTACCATTTACATTATTGCGTTCAATGTGGCCGGCAGACAGAGACCCCATTTGAATGTGTAGAAAAGCAACTAAAAGAAAGTAAAGAATCAAAAATGTTTGATTTTGGAGTGTGCTGTTGACGGACAGTACACTATTGTCCTACAGTGCAGTATACATATGAGGAGGAGGCTTCTCTGAGCAGCAACAACTCTAAAATCAAATGTGAATTATGATGAGAGAACTTAGAGAAATGAAGCAATCAAGCTGCTCTTCCAGAACTCTGGGGTTGACTAAAGGGCAGAACATGTTTTTCGTAGTCCGAACCCGACACAGCCCAACACACCAGCATGAATTGTCTGCCCGAATCCGACCCCCCGCGCGCCTGAATTGTTTTCCTCATACACTCGTTATCATGATCAGACAGACAGCAGACGGAAAGGTGACGCGAGCCAGGAGTCAGGTGCTGCGTCAACGTCAGCAGCAGCTCCCGCTACAAAGAAGACGCCGCGCTTCGACCAGTGGGAAAATATATTCGGAGAGACAGAAACAGACTGTTTCCCCACTCCTCGAAAAGCAAGGGTGAATTCAACTGTAGCAAGTTTACTTTTAGCCAATTCCATCTTCTCCAGCCAGGCTATAGGGGCGAGTATATGTCACACAGCGGCGTCAGTTCTGCGTCTGCTCCTCCCCTTGAAGCAGCAGCCAGACTCACTCTTCACCACACGTGAACAGCGATGATTCACAACAAACAATATATAATTTACAACCTGCAAGAAATGTGTTTAATGAAATGTGTTTTATAAAAAAGGAAGCCCGAGGCCCGACCAGTTGAGAACTCTACTTTGGATATCAACTTTCATAACTTAAGAGTTATGGCCAAAAAAGTGTTTTTTGAGGTCAGGGTGACTTTGACCTTTGGCCACCAGATCTAATCATTTCATCCTTTAGTCCAAATGAACATTTGTACCAAATGTGGGGGAATATATAATAATGGAAATATTACAAGTAATATGTCTAAAGGCTCAAAAGAACAATTTTACTGTCTTGTTTGGAAGCAGCTTTGCTCAGTGCGAAAGCTCAGACGCCTTCGGGTGTTGCCTTGGCAATCAAAGTTGATAACGCGCTGATGAACGTGTGGAGTATTTAACAGCTAAACAGCAGATGCAAAAGTTGGTAGAGACGAAAACAGAGCTTATAGGAGAGCATACAATGAACTAAAGCTCCTCAGGCTGCTATAAACCTGACTCCCGATGAACGCGTGTGTATTAGCAGCTGTTTGCTCACAAGGTTACCACAACAACTTAATCAGAATCTGCACGTTTTGCATAATTTCATGTAAGAGTAAAAGTATTTTGTTTTGTTTATTAAGTACAGAAAATGTCATAGATTTAGTAAATACCATATACCAGTATATCAGTGTGTGGTGTTGAATTGGAATCAGCTGTGTGTGTGTGTGTACAAAACATTATGGGAAAAGAGGGAAGTAAAGGCTGGCTTTTCTCTGGTAAAAAGTTGTATTTACCATAACTTTGTGAAGGAAACATTTTTACATTCAACAGCTTAACAGTGGAGTTCATCTAAAGCAGCCTGACTAAAGTTAACACAGCAAATAGACTGAATCTGGAAAATCACTGCAGACTAATTTCCCCGGGGAATCCTGACCATTTTCTGAAGCAAACCAGGAAAATAAACATCTGTCATGCAATTACAACAGCAAGGGGAACCTTTTTTCCAAATCAGACCTGATCAAAACCAACCAATGCAGCGGCACACCACAGAGGACACAAGATGAACTGGTCATTCCAGCTAATAAGAGGAGCGGATCTCAGGATGTAGGTATTAAGTACAGCTCGATGGATGCAGTTTTATGATAACGTGCTGTCCATTTAAATGATGGGTTGGTGGAAAATGAGCAGGAACTTTGTCAGAGGAAATGTGTGATTTCTGATCGGTGACTGTGCCAGACTATTATTCTGTGCTGTGTCGCTGCCAACTGAGTTTTAGATTAACAAACTAAATAACAAAAAGTTTGGGGAAGCTTGACTTATTGTCGTGCTGTCGCACACAAACAATAAACCATACATGGCTTGGAGGGAAAGTACATGGGTAGTTCATTGTGGCACTTGGCTGTGGATACACACAATTCCTGTGCAAAAAAAGCCCAAACAAAGGCTTGTGGTTTCAACATAACTGGTGCACTGTGAAAAAAAATGAGCTTTGGAGAAACACTGGGAACAAATATGGAGGACCGTTACACCCGAGGGGCAGTTGGCGAGTCCACGGGTCCGTGAGCCTGTCGTCAATTCCCTCCACCTCCGTCTGCTCCCTGGAGCATCCAGTTAATTAGCGGGCCAAGAAAGCAAGCACAGATCAAAGCCCAGCGACAGTCCAAAAGAACCATCAAATTAACTGGCACATGCTCCAAGAAACAATCTCTAAATCAAGCCGCCGCCAGCCAGCCCTTTACCGCGCAGCACACATAGCCAGAGCTTGCCAAACAGCTTTGCAGCCACCTTTCCTTCCAAAGACAGATTGAACTGTTTATACCTGACTGCTGATGATCCGCAGCTGTCACCTCCGTACCTGCCAGATCAGGGAGGAGAAACTGACCCCGCTCACAGTCTGCTCACTCGATCTGTGCCTCGAATTAAAAACCTCACTGGCCCCGTGATCTCGGAGGTACACGGTTTTGCATTAGACTTTCTACTCCAGAAACAATTTGATGTTGACTTTAAGAACTTTCATTACATGCAAATATTGTTACAAAACTTCAATGTTTCTCGGCAAAACAGCACTGCAGCATTCTCCGGAACAACTGAGGTAGATGGGGGGCTTGTTTTAAAACGCCTGAAATTTGAAATGGCCCCATGCAGTTTATCCAGAGTAATCCAAGTCTCTGGAAGCCCACAGTCCAAATCGATGTGAAAATATGTTTTATAAAGCTAAACTAAGCTAAATACATCCTGCCTGAAGGGACCGCAGTTTAGAGGGTGGATACATTTTCTTTTAAAATCAATTTGTAACTAAATGCTGCCAATTCAGAAGGTGAAACATGAGGGTGAGTGGATAACAACTGAATTCAAGTTTTTGGGTGAACTGCTCCTTTAAGGAGATGCTCGGTTTGCATTAGCAGCACGATATGGCTTTGATACGGTGCACAGAGGGGGAACGGTAAACAGGGAGACTGATATCAGAAAGATCAAATTGCAAACTGTAACCATGGATTACATGCTGCATCGTTTCCTCTGAATCCCTCATGCGTGTAAATGCAATATTAATCCAGCACAGGAATAGCAGGAAAACTAATTACAGTATGTAAATACAATGAATGGCTGACGGAGATTAACTATCATTTGTGCAGTCTGGAAGCCATATTGGAAGTCTTCAGGTCCGTCCATTGGTAGCTGATTTCAATTCCCAATGTAGCCCCGAACTAAACGTTCTCAAAAGTTAAATGACCGTGATTAATGTATGAGATGTGTTATGCATCATATTAGGTGCCTAGATAGTGTCTACAGACATACATTTTTTTATTAAATTTTTCTCACAATAATGGGCTTATAAAGCTCATAGGTGGGTTGGTCGTCCATGGTAACACTGACAACTGTGCAGAAATAAACTGGCCCAGTTTTCAATCTTGGCCCGCATGATATGTTCAAACCCAGTCATTGTTGGTCCACATAACAGCCCTACCAATTGCGAATGTTTGGACAAATTTTGAAGCCAAACAATGTCTATTTCAGAGGCATGGGATTTTTCAGAACTTTTCTTCTTACTGCACTGATGCGCCATCGTGCCGCCTAGGTTACAAGATGGAGCAATTTCCAGCCACTAGGTTTCTCATTTTCTACTATTTGCTCCTGAGCGTAAGGTCAGCGTGCATCATGCAGCGAACCTTTGGAACAGAGGAGATGATTTGTTGTCGACATTCTGGGTTATTACCACCGGGCCAAGTTGTGTGATGAAGGGGAGGGAGGGGAGTGCTGGGAGAGGGAGTAGGAGGGAGAGCAAGGGTAATAAAAAAGAGGAAACAGAGTGTATGAAATTGGACTCAAAGCTTTACAAGCCCCCCGAGAGAGGAAAGGGAAGAGACAGAAAGATAGAGAGAAAAGGAGGTCTTACAGAGTCAGATTAGGTACACTGAAAATAACCCTTGTTAAAGAAGAATAAAACCCGGTGTCTAAGGGGGTTACACATCTTTTCAACTCATGTAACAACTCAGGAAAAGAAGATTTTTTTTTTTTTTTTTTTTTTTTCCGCAATGTCCTCATGGGATAAAATATTCACACCACTGCACATTCGGACATGCAGAATTTGTTTTAGTCTTGTGTAATCGTACCTCTTACTACTGCTTCCATGTAGAATGTTCAAGAAAGCCTTTGTCATAAAAATGAACTTTTCCAAACAGTTACAAATTTTACAATATAAACACACATTTAATAGACAACTTAAACAAACTTAAAGCCACACAAACTGAATGCATAAAACACAAAGACCAAACTAAAATATCATAAACAAATACAATCTCTGAGAGGCTATTTTAAATGTGCAATGTCTTTTATTCATCTTTACTCAACACAGGGTTGCTTAACGAAGTAAAGGTTGGTAAAGTCCTCCATGTTACACAAATCACAGAGTAATCAGTAATTTATATACAAACATACATAAACACGTAGTGCATCTTTTGAATCTGTGTCAGGTTGAATGTAAACACCAACAACAAGATGGTGATGATAATGTGGTCGGCATATTCATATCAATAGTTTGACAGCTGGGAGGCCTTGACTGTGTGAGCACCAAGCATCGATGTTACAAACACAGAGTCCACCTCGCCTGGTCCAGCTGTCCTGCACTCTGTCAGCCCAGAATACAGCCTACCAGCTGACTGCGTAGGATGTCGTGATGGAGTCACAACAGCCTCTGATTTCACATGGTCGTGCAATGCCGATTCCCAGTTTGTCCATTCAGGAACAGCCTGAAACCAATCTGGATTACCATGACTCTTATTCCAACTCTTTTCCTCCCTCTGGCTGGTATAAAAGTCTGCTGCTCTTAATCTAGAACACCCGCTTTCTTCCCCAGTGATGATGACAGTACTTCCGCCATGGGCAGTATGTGTTTCAACAATAATGCTGAAAGAATGACGGTCAAAACAAGAAAAAATGTGGCATGATTTGGAGGCACTACCAGCAACTGCATCTACACGTACCGCTGTAAAAGTGGGTTTTCCAGATTTATTGAAAAGACGAGATTGAATTTGCAGCCCTGATCTCCTCAGGCAGATCATTTCATAGTCTGAGAGCCCAGACTGCAGAGGCTTTATCAATATCCATCCCAGACTAAATTTTGCTGCGCTTGGCTATAGAGTATTATTAGGTAAAGTGTTGTGTGACCATAGAGCAGACAGAAACCACTCTTAACACATTGTAGTTAACCATTCGACAAAGCACAATTTGAGTCGACTGATTGATCACAATTATGTACATATAAAACTATAACACAGCATCTAACACTGTCCTCCCAAGAAGTATCAAATCAGAAGAACATTAGTCAGTGTTTTATGTCAATGCCCTGTGGCTATAGTACTCAGGATCGGAGTTGAGACAGCTGTTTGTTTGAACTTTCAACCCAAAATCCTTCCTTTTGAAGTATTACCATAATCATTCATTGTCATTATCCTAACCACATGTTTGTTGATGTCATTATTATGACCGAAGCCTGATTAAAGGTAGAGGAACGTTTTCGGCATAAGGTCTCCGTTGACCTCAGTCAAGGCCTCCTTGACACAGCAGTGCCCCTGATTTCAAATCCTACAACAATGTTTGATATTTGCAACTTGAAATCCTGCAGGGTGAAAAGAACAGTTGTGGAATATTGAACAGAAAACCACAATTGCCACTGATTGCAAGCTGAAGAGAAAGCATCATCGAACTGATTTGTTGCGTACTCGTGTAGAGGAAGAAAACAGAAACAACAGAAACATGGCTGCCAATAGCAGGAAGAGGACTATTGCCTCCCGAACCAGATGGGCAGTGGAGAAGGAGGACAAGTTTGTGAAATTATGGCAACAAACTGAGTGCTTGTTCTTCGTAGCCGCGAAAGATAGCTTTTGCTGCATTGCATTTTGCATTTGTTTAGGTGAGATTGCCCGTCCCTGTAACAGAATCTGAAATGTATTTGACTGACTTTTGGCTTTAAATTTGACTCAATCCGGTGCTGAAATGAGCACAGCTGAGAGTTTTGCAGTTCTCATCAGCACCTAATACATTTTCATGATTCTCTGTTTCACTTCTGCAATTCAATTCCATGAAGCCTCATGTGCAAAACAGGGAATACTTAGCCAGTACTTAACAGTGCAGCTGCCTGAGTTCTAGATCCATTTGAATTCTGTAAACCACAACAGTAACAGCAGATTTGGTGAATCGATGCAGATTCACTTCTGAAACTGCATCATTACATAAGAAAACACAAACATATTTCTACTTAAATCCTTTATGTTTATGCTATTTACATCTCATCAGCCATGTAATTGGACTAAATGAAATGTAAGCTTTATTTTAATTCAAACAGATCATACAATAAGATTTTTAAAGCATAAATAAGGGATAATGCCCAATGTGTGTTCAATTTTAAGGAATTAATGGACAATGTGGAGGCCAAGAACCAACTGACGGAAGCATCTGTAGAGTCCATCAATTCTGGATTATGGACTCCTTGAGGACCATTATCCTGCTTATATCATTGTCACTTACTAAAAGAAAAAAAAAAGGCAAATAAAATAAACTAAGACCATTAATGTATATTTTTGTGCATTCTGTGATCAAAATAAGTTCATCACAAGCCATAACTCCAAGGAGTTTGACTGATATCTGGAACGTTCATTACTATCCCATAAGGGTCTTATGCAATGGAAACATTGTTCACTACTCCAGTCAAACCTTAGATAAAGAGTGGTATCTGGAGATAAACTTGTCCTCTCAGCTCACAGAACCCTTTGGTTCATTAGCCAGTATGCTAGTCAGTATGCTAGAGTTAAAGTCAATAACATTCAGAATGGTTGACAAAGAATAAATAGGATTTCATGGTATGTTCAATAACAGCCAGCCAACCTTATCACTGTCCCCAAATCAATATAGAGACATTCATGAACAAACAGTCCATGAGCACTGTCTTAGGACTTACTAACAGACCTCTGTCAGTGACTCTGCTCGTGAATAAGTCAGTGATGTAATCAGGGGCCAATACAGGTTACCAGTGAAGAAATGCAAGAATAGGCGTTATGCAGACTCTGCTTTCATGAGTAGTCTTGCTGCAGCACTTTCCACTAGTTCAAAGTGGAGAATTTGTATTGATTGATACAGGAATACAGCGAGCTACAGTTATCTGCGCTGGATGTGATGAAGGCATGTACAGCAGTGTCCAGATTCGTGGTGGATGAAAAAAGATCTAATCTTCAGGATATTACAAAGTTGAAGAAAGCACGATTGAACAACTTATTTCACCTGATGATCAAAGTTAAGTTCATTACCCAAGATAACACCCATATTTCACCTGAAATTAAAGCAACGGGACTCAGAACCTAAGAGCTTAAAGGAACCTGTGTAGGAGGGTTCAGACAAACTAAAGTCAATAAAAGAAGTAATTCAAAAGCTGTGAAGGTGAGTCAGGTCTGTGATTCATCATCACTCACAAATAAAGCAGGATGATCTGACAACAAAGTCTCTCCCACTGATGTATCCATAGCAATTAATATAAGATAGAATGGAAAATAAGTTTTTCTAATAGTTTGGGAGTGGCACACAAATAGCTGTATTAACAGCGTCACACTGCCTCCATTGCATGCAGAGATACAATCTGGGGAAAGATCGAAACAATTAATAAGCATCAATAATTGACCATCTTACAGATGTTTAACTTATGAATAACACTTCATCTCTTATTTTCAACTGTGCCATGGCTTGTGGGAGGAAAGTGCTTCATAGAGTAACGCAACAACATGCTCATTTAAGCCAAACGATGTCAAATTGACCAAACTGATGCAAATTGCAAAAGAACAATCTGCCACAAGCTTAATGATAGGTCACAGAGCTGTGTGTCATGAGTAAATACTGCCTTTTGAAAATAATGGAATCGTAGTTATCCACAGATATTTCTGCCGGGCGCAGCAGCATGCCGCGTTTGCCAAAGCAATTTGTTTTAAAGCAAAGGTAGTTCCTCTGGTCTGCAGTTGTTTACAGCTGGGTCTGAGGCTGAGCAAACAGCAATGCCCCACACATCTTGCTTTGTGTGCTGCCTGAATCGTGCGAGACTGAACTGTAATGACACAGGCTCAACTACATTTCAACCACTCATTATATTACCGACCTGCATAAAACAACAGGATTCCGCCTGCACCGTGTCTCCATAAATTATGTAGGACCCCCTTGAGGAGAAAGGATTTAAACATTTAACAATAGATCTGCGAGAATCAACTTAGTAGAGGAAAAAAAGCCAGGCCTGGTGTTTTGTATCCTCGATGCATTATTGAAATATAAGTTACATGAGCGTAATTCTGCGTTCTTGTCACCTTTAGAGACGTCAGAGGGGAGCTGACTGCTCAATAAACCATTTTCAACCTTTTTTCTTACAACTACAAACAAACAAGGGAACGCCTCACACCACGCTGATGGAAAGTTGGGCTCTAATTGGCAAACACGACCAGATGCCGTAAGGACATAGTATTTTGATCACACCCTGACAAAAAGAGCGACCCGTGACAGTTGAGGACTGAGTGATCTGCTTACACTGGGCCACTGGTGATATGTAAGTCTAGTCGCTAGAATAAAATGTTGGCATTGGAGGTTTTGCACGTTTTGGACCTAACATATATTTGTTTCCACATTTCTACAATTTGTGTCATAATTTACAGATTACACGTGTATATGAGCTGACTCTCATGTCCAGAGGAGGACAGACTGGTTGACAGCTGAGCGAGATGACTGCCAAGCAAGAGATATTTTTAACGTTAGGACATTTTTCCAGCTGTGTTCGTGGCAGCGGAGCCAGGTAAGCCTATAGAGTGCTGTAGGGATGATGTAGTCTCCCTGGTTCCCTCAGTGAAAACAGCCTAAAGGATTTTTCCTTTGGATTTTGGATTATTGCAGAAAATAAAGTCTGTGGCAAACCCAAGCTTACCATAAAATTAAAATATCTTAGTGGTGTTACCAAAAGACCAACTTTATGACATTTAACCAAAAAAACCCACTCAAATAAAAAAAAGTTACTTACTACTGAGACAGGGGAACCAGAGGTGCAACAATTTAAATTTATATCCAGGTTTCAGATTTTATTCTTGCTGTCTTATACACAATTGTGTTTTTTTCCGCCTAAAAAGAAACAGACAGTATTGTCAAAATATGAAACTGAAACTTAACCTAAAAGTGCATTTTTCTTGTCCTTCCTTATGGATTTCATGATTGTTTTTCTTTTGTGTAATCCTGCTGACAAACCAACCAACCAACAAACAGACACCCACAAAAACATAACCTTCTCGGTGGAGGTATATAAAACATTTAATGTGGGATTGTAAAAAAAACATTTAGGCCATGAAACTGCAGAAATCTGAGCAGCACCGACCTGGGTATGCAGGTCCATGCGTCTTAAAGGGCAACTCCATTAATTTGACTAACTAAAGAGTGTTCACAGGTCTTGGGGAGTTTTAATTCATAATTATAATAAGGAGTAATGTCACTTAGTAGATACATTGCATTGTGTGAAACACAATTACCCACACTGCATCATAAGCCCTGAGCTATATCAGCAGTGGCAGTTTATCAGCTTGCATGCAGCTTCCTCTGAGGTCTTATAGTACTTTTTTCATAAATAGAAAGTTTTCCTCAAGACCTGTAAACACATTTTAATGTGTACCGTTAGTTAGAGTTACCCTTTAAGTATGAACCTTTACTAAGAATCATTAGAAAACAGTTTCCTGTGTGATACCATTGTCAGCTTGAGGTTAGTCACCATCATTAGATTGAACCATCTGCCACACAAACATCACTGTGGTGTGAAATGTACAGCGGCTTTATTCGCAGCGTTGGAGATGTTTCGGATGACCTTTTAAGTTAATTGAACAGTTACACTTTATTGTTGCTACTAAATTGGAGGCAATTATCAGGGCTGGGTCAGTTATCCTCCCGAGGATTTACAATGTTTCTAACCATGTGACAGTCAGGCATGTAATATATGACTCGTGCCAAGAAGAAGACATGAGGGAAGCTTAATGAAAATCCATTATGTTTTTTTTTTTTTCATTTTTTATTAATAATTCATCTTTGAAACACAGCCCAAAAGGAGGAGTAATTTTCATTCCCCTTTGAGTGAATGAGGTGATTTCTAAAGGCGGGCTGCTGGTGCACAGCCTGATGCAGGTTACTCCTATCCGCCCGTACTGAAGGGCCACGCGCCAAGAAGGGTAATGAAGATACGATGCCATCTGTCCTATATGTTGCTTGCCTGGAGCTTTACAGTACAGGAGTTGGAAGGAAGCCCAGCGTGGGAGAGCCCTGTAATATTCTAGGACTGCAACGGAGAGACGCACAATGTGAAGCACGCAAAGTCAAACACACTAATCACATTAGCTGTGCTTTTTTTTTCAAATTAGGAAGTGGATACTTGTTACTCATTGAATTAGGCATAAGAATGTGCATTTACAACGAGAAGCTGACATGGATGTTTTTTTTCGCAACTTGAGATGACTTATTATCAGGCTTAGAATAAGTTAATGAACATATGTGACTTTGTTGCACACTCTATATGCCCCCAGCCGGGAGCGTTATAAGACTTGGCACGGAGCCCCTCGTGTTGGAGATAGTGGAAGCACACCCACAGCACGACCTGCAGTGTGGAACGTCAGAGAGATTAATCCAATAACGGAGGATATGAGAATGGAGCAAGACACTGTAACCCAGATTCTCGAGAGCGTCTAATTACAGAGAGGTAGCTTGCCACATGGCGCCGGTCCAGATGAGTGTTCCTTAGGACCCGTCTTCTTCCATCGGCTCCCTTGACTCCGTAATCTATAGGGCCCACGCATACCCGTAGTTCACATGGTGCCAAGTGCTAAAGTGTACATGGAGCCTAGAGTCAAAAGTCATACATAATTTATTTTAACTGGTGTGGGTATTTATACCCACAATATTCGATAGGAAGAGTATGCACAGACCCAGCTGGCCTGTGAGACACCGGGCGGGATACTGTCTACATATGTGATGGATATAACTGGTAGGGAAAGATGAGTAGAGGCAGAGATTTGTAGAGATACAAAGAGAGTAGATGAGAAGCCAGATCATTTCTCCTTTCATGCAATGACTAACACTGACACATTTGTCTTTCGAAGAACCTTTTAAATCTAAAAATGGATAAATGACAGACAGACAGGAGACATGCAATCATACCTCACGTCAAATACTTTTTTTTCTACATGTCCACTACAATGAATGGTTTGTTATCAGACAGTGTAAAATGGATTGATCAACGATTGATAGTAGATAGTAGATAATATATAACATGTTTGTTTATACTCTAGTTTAGGTCACTTGGTAACACCTTGGTTACTCTGTACGATTTCATTTCAATGGAGATTTAAGCCCAGCAGGTGTTCTCCAACTTTATAAGCAGACCACTGAAAGCAAGTTACAGCTCAGTGAAAAGCAAGAGGTTTCATTATTTATCATTTTAACATCCGTGTTGGACAATGAAATCCAAATTGTAGTCCCTTCATGCTATTCACAAAATAATAATTACATAAATGGGTGAATGAATAAGTCATTAACACAGTTTTTTTATTGTGGGGGAGTCTCAAAGGAAAATAAGCGGATCCTTAGTCTGGTGGTACAGCATTGGATACTTCTGTATCTCTGGCCAGATGACAGCAGGGTGAACAGAGTGCTGCTGCGGTGGGTGGTATGTTTAAGTATCTTGGGGCTCTGTGCAGACATCTCACTTCACCGATGAAGCAGATGCTCTGTAGATGGGTACCAGTGAGTTCTGGGCTCTTGGCTCTGAATGCATACTGGTGAGGGTCCAGGCTTGCAGGGATTGCGCCTTTGACTTCCTGGAGTACCAGTTTTACTTCCTGGTTTGTCTGTCTTATGTGCTGCCTCACTGCCTGTCTTGCTGCATCATTTCTCATGTCGATTTATCGGCCAAATGGTATCTACTTAGTAAAATAGGTTAGGTTTATAACGGCAGGTCACTGGTCATGCAACGAAGTAGATCCTCTACCCACCGAGAAACCAATACATGAACAATGACAACAAAATGCCAAAAAACCACAAGCTTATGAGTTATAGCTTTGTCTTCATATGGAAAAAGAAAAAAAGAAAAAAACATGATGTAACATGTTAATCAGTGAGGTTGCAATTTTCCATTTCTCATCTTGTATTGTCTTGCTGCGGAATGCCAACCAACTTCTGCCTCCATGCCTCATAATCACAGTGGTACTGATCTTTTCAGTTTCCTCTCAACAAAAATGCAACTGAATGCATGTTTCCATAATGTTGGTCTGTTCCTTTAATCATACCAGACCGGCCCAGATTGAGAGAAAAAGACACCCTCCCAAAGCAGACACAGAGCGAGGCACTTCTCTACGTGCTTCCTTCTCTCAGCAGAATGTAACCAGAGGCCTCTCCCAGAGTTTAGGAAAGCTCTTTTGATGAAGCTGACAAAACTCTGTCAGTAATGAGGACTTTCGCATTGATCCGGACTGTCTGCTTTTTGGATCAAAAGTTGCCTTTGTTCCTGTTTCATTCATAATGGACATCTGCCTTGCACGGTGGGAGAGGACTCGCTTTGATTTGTGGCTCACGCTTTGAAAAATTTAGTCCTGTCAATAAAAGGATTTGCATCTTTTACAGGAAGCGAACATGCCGTGGAGGGAAAACGTGTCTCTATAAATACGTAGCTCCTGTTTACCCACAGGAGACGATAAATATGTTGCAGCCATCCATCGCTCCATCTGTCTGTTTCAGGCTTTGCTCTTGCATCTTGTCAAAGTAATGTATGTACAGTGTGTCTACAAATCAAATGTATGTAGATGTCTATTGTGGACCTGCATAAAACGAAGTTTCGTGTTCACACGCTGCAAAAGGGGGAGCGCGAGCACATTAAAAATACAAAGCATGACTCATCGCAAAAAGGGGGGAAAAAGATCAAACAATGGGAAGGGAAAAGTTGAGGGGAGGTAAATGTCAAACGAGGAGCTGCTTAGTGCCAGCCTGCCTGCCTGTGATGGATGGACTGCGGTGGGAGGGCAACACTTCTTTTAAGCTGGCAATATCTACCATCTACAGAGCAGACAGAGGAGAAGAGGGAGGGGAGGACAGCTCGACGCCCATAGTAACTGGAGGGAGACGGATGAGGAGGGTTCCAACCACTGCGAACTGAGGAAGGCTGTGATGAAGCTTTTAGTACAAAAATTGTACAGCTCCCTGTGACATTTGACTTTGGAGTTAATGGCTGATCGCACTGGCGTCTATTTTGCATAAAACTGAAGATTTTGCACCAAATTCAGATCGTTTCCAACCATCACAGGGAAACTTTAAAAGTATATTCATGCCACTGACGTGTAGAAAAGTGTCTTTCTGAAGAAAAAGTAAAAATTGACAAACACTAGAAGCAATTTTTTTTATGTTAATCTCGGATGCAAGCTAGAGTATGTTGTGTTTGGGTCTGTAACTGTCCAGAATACTCACTAGTCATTAATGTCAAGGTTGACATGTATACCAAATGTGGCATATGACATTCACATAGGCTTTTTAAGGACAGCTGGGTACATTTTCAGGGGTTTTGTGACCACAACCAGCTAATTGTCAATGTACGTCTGATAATCTCCATCTGTTAACATGGCGGCAAACCAAGCCAAGCCAAAATAGGATTCTTTACAAACCCAAACCAAGTGTTTTTGTGCCTAAATCCAACCAGAGCATAAATAAAGTGTTAGGTGGTGACAGAAGAGAAATACAAGATTCAAGCTAAACAAATGAAAATGGTGGTAGGAAGTAGGGACATAAATAAACATCCAGTTTAACTTATCTATGGTTTTGTATTAAGGTACTTGGCCAGCATTTATTCTGATGGTTGGGTCAGCGTTAACTGTCTTTGGGCAAGTTTGTACTGTGCATTGTCATTAAATTATTTAAAAATTCCATTAAATTCAACTGTCTTTATTGGATTTTGTAAACTGAACAGGTGGTACAAGGAGGTCCATGAAAAGGTAAAGTAGACAAAAAAAAACAAAACAAAAAAAATATATATATTTTTAGCTCAAACCTCAATTTTATGGATGCCTAAATAATGATTCCTGGGGTTACATTTCAATTCCTTCTGGAAGTATGGGCATGGGGGCGTGAAAACAGGACAGCAGACTGTGGGGATGGATGGGTTGGTGTGTTTGAATTTGAATGCATCAAACAGGGACTGATTCTAAGAGAGCTAATAATTACTGGATTGTTTGAGAGATATTTTCTACTAAGTGACAGATGAGCACATACAATGGATCGAGGGCAAGTGGCTTACGTGAATGTTGTTCAAATGTTGCGACAGTATTATTTTGAATGTTATGTAAGGGATAATGTATAGAACGGCGGTCATTATCGGGAAAATAAATCCCGACAGGACGAACCGGACCCCAACGCGAAGTGAAGGGGTGTGATCCGTCCTGAAGGGACTTATTTTCCTGATAATGACCGCCGTTCTATACATTATCCCGCTTATTACACGGCTACTTGCCAACACGAAAAAAAGGTCACACAGTGTGTCTTTTTTACAATTTATTTGTTACCGTTCACAGTGTTTTTCAGCAGAGAAATAGTTCGCCAAACTGACGCTGTTTCGCTTCTCCCTCTTTGCTGCTTTCCTCTCTTTTTTCTTTTCTTGACCTTTGATGACAACTCAGCCTTTTGCCAAGACTCAAAATCACTGTACTTACCAAAAATATTAAAGTTAATGTCCATACTAGTGGCATAGGGGTAGTTTTTTCGATATGAAGTAGGCTACAGATCAGCTGACGTCGCTTAGCGACCGAAGACGCTGGGGTAATAAGTGACCGAACCACTTGCGGAGCAAAGATTTTAGAGCGTGGAGTGATACGAAATACGTGAATCAGAGGCAAAAAGGCCACTTTCCTTGACGACGGTCAAATATGCTTAGCAGCGGTCTGTTCTACAAATATAACTGACCACCGAACATCGGGAAGCCCCATTCAAGTGAATGGAGCATTCTGCAGCATTTAGAAGAGCCGTGTAAAACACACACACACACACACACACACACACACACATATATATATATATATATATATATATATTACTGCTGAAAGAGGTATTACCTATGACAGAAATGAACTCAACAGCCCTGGAAAATAAAGCCCGGGATTTGGATTTAAGTGGAGCGGACTTTGTGACAATCACTGCCCATGGCATCTTTCTACTGTCCAACCTAACTAGCCGGAAAGTCCTTGGGAGGACAGGAAGAGAGAGGGTGTACAAGCCATGCTAATGAGGCTTGGACTTCAAACTCCTTCTGGCTAATGTCAAATCACAAGAAAATAAAATGTATGAAATGAGACTCAGGCTGTCCGCGCAACAGCTAAACAGAGACTGTTGTTTACAGAGACCTGTCTCCACCACAACGGATATCAGGACTCTAGCAACATAAAAAAACACATTATCATCATCGTTACAGTTCCATAGACAAAAATGTGTATATAAATTGCCATGTACTGAATAAGTTCTTGTTTGCGTAGCAATATGGAACTATGAACTGTCATTTTGTTTTGCATCTATGAATTGCATACTGACAAATAAGTGACCCCTGAATCTTGAAACGTGTTCATTCAACTCTATACAGAAAAATTTTGGCAGCTGGACTGGGGTTGTCTGAAAGTAATACAGCATTCTTGGCATAATGACCATTTTAACAGAGTTAATCCTGCCTGAGAGTGGTGCCCAGTGCCTCAGGTCTTCGTTATTTCAAACATTTCTTCATCCAAAAGGACTGACATGACTCTCACTATGATCAAGGAAATGACAAATACTGATTGATAGGGATCTTTTGTGTGTTTATTTTGAATCTGTGGTTTAGTTAATTCATTTAATTAATGTCAGACTGCATGTGCAGTCACTGTATTACACTACTATCACACTTTCTGTCGATGCTGGTCTGTAGTGTTCATCACAACTGTTTAATCTAATGCAATTTTTGAAGAGAACTTACTGTAGTTATGTCCTTAAAAAATCCCCATCACGCCTCCAAAAATATAGGGGCCCTCTGCTCCCAAAAGGCATAGTGTCAAGGTGTCATGCTCCATCCCCCAAATTGCATGTTGTGAAGGGTTGTTGTGTTCAAGCTCTGTCAAAGTACCCCATGGAGTGTTTTCCACTGACCAAAAGGTGGTGATAACTAGCCAAAAATGCAGCAGGATTCTTGCCAAAGCAAGCAAAAGAGGAAGCCTGCTTGCAAGTACACAATGCAGGAGTAAAAGAAAATGGTTATGGTTGTCTAAACGGCTGGTTTAGACAAGTTAAGATGACACAGTTGTTCAGGGACAGAGCACCTGTCCTCGCTCTTTCCCTTCGTTAGCCGTAAATGTGTCCCTCCCCTCTACGTGTCAGTCCCTACCGGACTGCCTTGTCTGTTGTTGGCAGTACGTCACTCCAATTAGGACACAACATCCGTCAGGCACCTCTAAAGCACTCTCCCTTTCCTTGCCTTCGTCTTCCTGCTGTTTACCTTCTCTCCCCTCTCTCTCTCACTTTTTCTCTCTGTCTCGTTCACTCTCTAAGCTCTTCATCAGTAAAACACATGAATAATGGACTAAACTGAAGGAGGAATACTTCCTCTCCCTGATGAAGTGACACTTGAGTTGTTGCATGAAAACAAACTGGATTAATGGTGATTTATTGAGGCTGTTGTGTTCTGAAAGCATTTCAGGGCCTCTCTCACTCTGTATTTAGTGTGTGTGTGTGTGTGTGTGTGTGTGTGTGTGTATGCGTGTGTGTGCGCACTCGCCAGGTTTGCTCCATTACCACCCATCACTGCTTTTATCTCGTTTTTATTGTCTCTGTGGAACTGTTGATAAAAACCCCCGTTGGTGTGTGTGTGTGTGTGTGTGTGTGTGTGTGTGTGTGTGTACAATGAGGTCTGTAAAAATATGCAGCAGCCCAGATGTGTGTGTCTCTGTGCGCGAATCCATAGTTCGCACCGCAGCCTCCCTCACCCACACGACTCTTCATATAGAGATGACAGTGTTTGCGAGACAGAAATGAGAAAAATGGTAGAAAAAGTGGGAGAGAACGAAGCAAAGCAGACTTAAGGAAGCTGACAGAGGCATTCATGTGGGAGCACCATTCAGCTTTTTTTTTTTTCTTTTTGTTTAGTTCAATCTGATGACTGAGGACTTTGACGTTCGGCCTGTATGAAAAGGACAGGAAATGCTTGAAGATGAATGGGTAGAGGAAGCAACACCATCACATGGAGTAAAGGTGAAGTGCGTCAGAATATTCTAGAAAACAAAATGACAAATAATGAATTGCACTTGTGTTTTTTTTATTCTGTAAGATTACCTCTGCTGCACAGCCGTTCAAACCGCAGAACTGCAGTCTATCGCAGTTCCCAAAAACATGTCTGCCCTATCGGACCTTCATCGCGCAGTTGCAGTTTGGTTAGTTTAGACACTAAAACTACTAGTTAGGTTTACTTTAGCAACACAATATGGGTTTGGTTACAATCACTACTTATGTTATGTAACTACCTACGTAACTGATGTTACCTTACATGCATGACGTTACGTCACTATGTGAGTAAGAACCATCCAGTCTCCTGAAAGAAAGACTTGTCCAGCCCTGTCCTCCTCCCTGTACGGACTTTTCATTTTTTATATTACTCCTCACTTCCTCCTTTGAAGCTGTAATAATTACTGACATTCATCAACCACAGAGCATTGCAAAGCCATCCCAGAATATGTCATCCAAAGCCTTATTTAACTTCAGTTTGAACAAAAGAAGCTAGATATTCATGGTTCCCAGAGGCTGAATCCTAATGTCTCATGGTGCGAAATACAATTCACAATATCACATTCATATCACAAAGATCACATTCATGCTCCACAGAGGATGAATCCATCACACGTTGCTTCAATTTCCCCCCCACTTTTCCTTTTTGTGCCATCCTCAGGCCAAAATGTCAACTGCGAACACAACGTTGCAACACTTAAATGCTATACGCCACCATGAGATGATCTGAGTGACCCATGGCTGTGAGTCCACGGCCACACTCACATTTCCATTTACGTCTTCAGTCAATCCGAACTTATATTCCTTCCGTCTGGAACTTTTTGTCATAGGGTGTTATGAACATTGCAGCCTCCATGGCTGCAGATTTTTAGACTGACCAGAGGAGAATCACTCAATGGACTCATTACAGCGCTTGGAGTGGTTGAAACAGGCCAGCTGGGTCCTCCGACTTTAAACACTGCAGGCAGAGCAGAGTAATAATAGAGAAGAATGCCCAGCGCTTAGAGTGGATATCAACTATCACATGGTCTATCTCTCTCTCTCCCTTTTTCATTTGCTGTGACTCACCCACTCATCCTACATTCTCAGCCCAAAATCAATCCAAATGATTTAGATTCAGAGATGCTTTACTGAGATCATACATATGCGGCCAGACTTTCAAAATGAAGCCTGCTGACAAACAGTTCACATATCATGGCATTTGGACTGTTATTATTGTTGTAAGATGGCTGTGGTTATGTTAGGTGTACTTGCTTAGGATGAGGCCGAGAGCTTAATTTGGGTTGATATACCTACATTGAATCTTGTAACAGTTGTACGTCACTCACTAAACCTAAGTTATGTATGTTAACCAGCACATAATGCAAAACATAACACGCTTGATTTATGCTCACAAAATGGGCAAACCCCGGTCTTTGGAAGGGAAGTCTAGTGTATGAGCCTTTCAAGCATCTTCTCTAGGGACAGGTGGGGCTGGGTTGATTGTAACAAGTAGGATCACGTGACCGAACTTGAGCAGGTTTCATTTGTGGTTGAGAGCCTGGAGAAAGGCAAAGGCTCGAGAAAAGGGATGGAGGCTGACCCTTGACCTTAAAATATTTTATGTATCATGGCTATGTGGCTAGAAGGTCAATAACGGATCTCAATGTTATAAAAGCAAATCACTTTTTCATCCCTGCTTCAAGGTTTTGATTACATAAGGTTTTGTCAGTTGGTGGACTAACTGTTTTTCTTTGTTCATTGCAATACTCAAACATCATTATCACTCTCTATGGGAAGTCATTTCCACTACACAAGTTTTAAGTACAGCACATGTGACCAGTACTATTTACTTAAAGCCAAGTTTAACTTGTTTAACTTGGATTTAAATGTCCTGCACACATGTTAAAAGGTTAGCTTATGTTTATTTTGGTTGAACTCAAACATAAGAGCACCGAGTTCTAATTACCTCTGTCTGTTTACAGTATGGACAGCACATCAGTATCGGACACAGAGAGACAGATGTCGTTGGGTCTTTTTTGGTGTCGTCTTTAAGATGGACTTTTTTAGCATTATGGAAGTGTGTCCAAAAGCCTGGATAGGATGTGGGAGATGTTCTCACTCCCCCTCCCCCTTTCTTATTCTCCTCCTGCCCTTTCAAACATGTTTTCTCCTGCTTTCTCTCGGTATATCCAACCCTCCGCCCTCACTCGCTCGCTCTCTCTCCTTCGCTGGGGAAGAAAATGGAGTTGCTGGCCTGACGCCACACCTGACACTCCGGTCTTAATCTGATTAATGTTTTTAATTTATATAAGTGAGGCTGCTGCCTATGCGCCTTTGCACACACACACACACACACACACACACACACACACACACACACACACACATACACACACACACACACACACTTATTTGCAGGCTGTATGTGACAGGTGTCATATAGGCCAAGACGTGAAAGGGCAGAAAGAAAGAGAGAATGTGTGTGTGTGTGTGTGTGTGTGTGTGTGTGTGGATAGAGAGAGAGAAAGAACATAGAGGAATGGAAGGAGGGGCTTTAAAAAAAAGAGACGGACAAGAACTGAGTGAAGAGAACAAGAAGGCACAGATGAAAAAGACAAGAGTGAGAAGTACTGACTGAGGGTGAAGTGAGGAGAAAGTAAGATGGAGGTGGAGAGAAGGGGGCTCGAGGGCAGGAGGGCTGGGCCAAGAGAGAGGGAGATAAAGTGGTTTTAGAGGGAAAACATGCAATGGTGGGAAGACAGAGACAAAACCACAGAGAGAGAAGAGAGAAAGAGAGATTTGAGGAAAAAAATGAGAAACCAAGAGAGAGAGAAGAGAGGCAGTGGAATGGTAATTATGAGAGATGATGAAAAGGCCGGTGTGGGACAATCTAATTGGAAAATCCTTCTTTTTTTTTTATTTCAAACTATTCATCATGATGAATT
>CAEMYA010000486.1:664553-685458 GCA_903131615.1 Diplodus sargus | reverse complement strand
ATCATAATTAATAATTATCTCTGATAATCATTAATTAATATTGATAGCCAAATTTAGCCTAAACAATTGAAAGGGAGTCTCAATGTTTCATAAACACTACTTAATTGTGCCTCGTGTAATGCAAGTCCCAACATTTCTAAACCTAACCAAGTTGTCATTGTGCCTGTACCTAACCAAACAGCGACTGTACAACAGATGTCCGGTAGGTGTGTCGCTGTTACGCTGAATCAGTGATATATGTTGTTTGCATGGACAACAACAATCAACCACAGTTGTGTAGGTATGAGGATGCGTTCCTGCTGTTCACTGTGGCATGTTTGTAACCTGTTGTTGGAAACTGTAATACATCAGTTTTACTGACATCCAATTCCCTGCATAGTCCTTCCAACTTTCACCTAACTAGGCATCTTATTAGCCAGAGGAGAAAGAGTGTGTGTGTGTGTGTGTGTGTGTGTCTGTGTGTGTGTGTGTGTCTGTGCGCCAAGCCTTTAAAGACATCTGTGATTGTAGCATCTACCTGCCTCATTTCTTAAATAGGGGCCTAAATTACTTCTCAAAGCTGTAGTTATGTGAGATTTTACTGCACATTATTCTGCTGTGAACATTTTGTTTGCCGAGATGTTAAGCTATCATTCTTCATCTGTTACTGAGGCATCCATAAACAAGAGGTGCATTCAGCCCCATCTGCTCTGTAGCAGCGTTGCTCGGAAGCCAAAGAAACTTTGAGCTGGCTGAGTCCCCGGTGAAACCCTGTATGTGCACTTTCAGGACCCTTTGCTGCAAACAAGCGTGCATACTCAGCAAAACAAGCCTTGATACATCAGGTAACCTTTGCTTTTTCTTTTGCTCTAATGAAGCCACAGAAATCATATTTCACAAAGTGCCCTCAAGCTATGACTTTGTGTAATCAGGAAGAGTATTCCCATCACTTGTAATGGATTACCCATTTATGCACAGCTCTGCATGTGCCTTGTGGGTTTTCCCCTCAAATATCTTGTTTAATGAGACAACAGTGTTTGCTAAGGGAGAGGGGTTGAAAGACATCTTTATGTGTAGCACCCTCAGGCTTTGCTATCAGGGTGTTTCAAAAGTAGCATCAAGTAGTCGGTCAGGAAACCGCGCATCTCCGGAAAACTCAGGGTTTTCTGCGTGCAGGTTAAACATCCTTTCTATCTGCGGTGTAATTTAATACACAATACTTCTTCAATCTGTTATCAATATCGTCTTGCTCCCAGGTTCATGACACATTATCTGCTCCTGGAAACAGTAATAAGGTAGATATTATAGGTGGGTGTTTATAGCTGTGGAGAGTACAGTCGTCATCTAAAATACCGCCTCTGGCTTTTCAATATGTAATGCTTAACTTTTCTCAGCAGTTGTGCAACAATGAATGCTGCTGATTCAGAGAGATGGTATTTGTGTGCGAGAGCTATTTGGCTTCTGCCGGTTGAGATGTTGTTTCTGTGTATGTGTGTGTCTGTGTGTATGTGTGTGTGTGTGTGTGTGTGCGTGCGTGCGTGCGTGCGTGCGCAGGACAGTGTTAATATGCTGGTGTTTGTGTGTGTCAGCCAATTGAGTTTAGCTGCTTTACAATGCTGATCCCCACCTGAGTAATGATTTTCTTAATGTATGTTAAAGCCACAGGTTTCCGACAAATTATTCACAGTCGGCACAAACACATACATTGCCTTAACAAATCAGCATCTGAATGACCGTAAATCAGCTATTTTCTATGCAGAGCATTATGGAAGCTGTTCATCATCTCAAAATACCTTACAAACAGGGAATAACAGCAAATCAGAAAAAAACAAACAAACACTTAAAGCAGTGATGGTGTTACTGTTAATGAACCACCAGCTTCCCTCATTGTGTCTCAGTGATTTACTGGTTAATTACTGTGTTAGTATTAAAGGTTAATATCTAAATGACAGGGAGTTCTTCAGACTTGGAGGTGTCCGTGAGGGTTTGAGCCAATTACACACTTTGCACCATCAGTGGGAATGAATGGAGTCAACAGAAAAATGGCCTAAATGTTTGCTATCAAGCCAAAGAACAACTTCAGTTGATTAAACCAGTCATTATGGTCACTTGGTGCATCAGGCCTGATGCTTCACTCAAACTTTGTTAATTTGTCAGCTTACACCAGATATTTTATTCCCTTTTCAAGGAATGCTGATGCACTAACAATGAATTTACATGCTGACCTTGGACTGTCATAACTGCCGTTGTGCTGAATGTGTAAACTTACACTCAGTTAACACTTTATTATGCTAGGGACGGAGTTGCATTCGCTGGGGAGAAGTCAGTACACTTACTGAAGACTTTGCACAACTTCCTCATTGTCACCAGCTGTGCAGTGCAATTGCCTGTTAAGCAGCAAATACAATGCTGAACTGTGTTAGTGCAGTGGTTGGCACTGTTTCCTCCAAATCCAACTCATGCCTGGCCCTGGGCCTTTCTGCATGGAGTTGCATGTTCATCCTGTGCTGGCATTGGTTTCATCTGGCTGCTGCGGTTTCTTCTGTGCCAGAAGGGTACCTAAAGCATCAAACCTCAATGTGTGGGGTGGCTGACCAGGCCAATGAGGACAGACACACTGTCCTCACCATGAAAAAGAGAGAGTATTGGTAGTGCATTCAAACTCAAAATTGACAATTTTTATGTTTTATCTGACACGGGTTCTCTCGTGGTTATAATTACAGATCTTCCAATAAAGCAAAGGCCGAACTAATTAAATTGTTTTTAAAAATGTTTTGCCTGTCTACAGCAGAGGACATGTTTTGTCACCCATCAGAAGTGCATCTGACGGAGGAGATATACTCAAATTTTAGTCCAAATATGACATTTAAAAGACAAACAAATAATCAAACAAAAAGTGACCATTTCAGACACATCTTCAATGGCAGGACCACTTTTTGTTTTGAGTTGAGTGCGGGGGACAACCAGTAAACCCTGGTCGGGAGGCTTAAGGCTTTGTTGACACTGCACGCAAATCCGATTTGTTTCTCAAAGTTGATCTGAAGATAGAGTGTCTGCACTATTATTTTTAAGCATTGTTAAGTAAAAAAAAGTAAAAGTGGCCTAATAGTAATATATGAAGCAGCTCAGAAATATACACAGGTGCCTAACCATGCAGGGGATCTATACCTAAAATTGATTCTGAACTGAACAGGAAACCAGTGTGAAGACAATAACACCGGAGTACTCAAGTCATCCTGCTGGACCTGGTTGACGGTCCTGCAGCTGCGTTCTTTGCTAACTAAAGACGTTCTAGCGTCACCTTGCTGAGACAAGTGAAAAGGGAATTGCCATTGTCTAGCCCGGATGATGTTAAAGCATGAATTAACATTCCTAGCTCAGACTTTGATACAATGGTCAAGAGTTTATCAATGTTTCTCAGATGAAAGACACTTGCGAGGTAATGATGTGAAATGCTTGTGTTATATTTTACCAGGCTATGTATTTTAACAGAGGTTTCTGAGATTAGACTGTGCAGTAGAAGATCTTATCCGAGTTTAGTTGTAAAAAGTTATTTGTCATTCAGTCCTTAATGGTAATCATATGTTTATTCCAATTAATCAGTTTATCCATCTCATCGCTTAAGTCATACAACTGGATATCATCGGCGTTCACTGATACGAAATACCTTGAGGTGAAACTCTCACCAAAATGCAACCTAGGCTTTTTTTGTGACTGTATATGCATCAAACCTTCATGCAAAAGCATAATTACAATGAAAGATGCACTTTTACGATGTACCGTATTTTCATTTTCGGGTCAAACTAATTTTTCAATGGGAGTGCTTGGGGCAAATTAGCGATAGCATCAAAATGGCTATTTTTAAAACACTAAGAATGCTTGACACAACATGGAACTTTGCTCGTAGTATCACTAGGGTCTCTACACATGAACACGAGCATTGAGAACATTGTTTGTGTTTGTTAGCTTGTTCCGTTAGCCACCGTCATGGCAGCCGAGAAGTATCGATCTCCAAATAACGAAATCTCGTAACGAAAACAAAAATACGGTAAATCTTAAAAGCGCCTCTTTCATCGTAACTATGCTTGTACGCGAAGGTTTGACTCATATACATTCACAAAAAAAAGCCTAGGTTGCATTTTGGCGAGAGTTTCACTTTAAATTAGCTAATTACATGAACAAAGGGAAGCATATGAAATGTTAATAAAATAGGATCCAAGACAGAACCTTGATCACGACACATGAGAGTGCAGCAGTATTAGACATCCAGGGACCAATCAGTACAGGAACAACTTTAAAGAGATCAGAGGAGAATTAATCGCGGGCACTACTAGACACACCCCAATGCCACCATAATGACCTGCGGATAACAATGTCCATCTCCGTTCTTTGCCATGTCAAGGCGAAGGCATGGTCACTCATTGTTGAGGGTAGAGTGAGAGCTCCGGTGAGTCTGACTCAGTGTCAACTAGAGCAACTGTTATCTGCAACGGTGCAAAACCCCTGTCTCTCTCTGCTTCACCTTGGTACATCCTGCTGACCAACAGATTTGATGGCTTGGATTCACAGGAGGGACACGCTCACCTTGTAATGGCAAAAGTCCTCCTCCTCCTCCTCCTCTTACTGCAGGCTGCTAAAGGAGGTCATGTTCAGGAACAGTTTAGGGACCGCTCTGCTAAAAGGGATACCGGCCCCTAACTGCAGCAGTCCCCAGCCCCGAACATCCATCCACCGTCGGCTGAACATTCTTTGTCTTGCATTGATAGAGTGTAGACCCCTCGGCATACTGATTGTCTATCACCAATCTCACAACCCATTGATTTTAGGAGTGTACCGATGACTGATAAGGCTGAAAGACAATGTTTGTTACAACAAACAAGTTGATTAATCATAATAATTATGGTTATGTCATGATAAGCATATCCACTTTACATATGTGTTCTGTTTGTTTTTAATTCTTGTTTATTTCATTGTTCTAATGTTTAATTTTTGAGAATAATTATAAAAATACAGTTGTAACTAAAGGCCAAGATTTTTTTCTTTTAGCTCAGCCTAACTGTTAAGCAAAAAAACAAAACACAAATCACTTTTCTTCAATGATGAAGCGGATCAAAATACACATTTAGATAGAGCCATGGATTACTGTGCAGACAGCTTAATATAAATTCACCCAGTGTATAAGCTCTAGACAAAATGTGTTTACTATCTCACAAAGAGACTTGTCACGCATCTAGGAAGATATGATATGAACAGTGTGCTTTATCAATTCACAACTGATACATGAAGATTAAATTCAGAGGGAAAATCCTACTGGAAAACATCAGACGGTGAATATCCATACGAACTCAACTCAAAATATGAATCAGAGCGTAAATATGAATATGTAGTATTATTGCATTTTCAACCCCCTTTTATATATATTGTAACACTATATACATTTTTTTCCTCCTTGCCCAGTGTCAGTCTATGAATATGAGAGGTGTCACAGTGAGGCACAGATGCTGTTTAGAGACAGACACCATGGATCTGTCAGTGTTATAAACCAGTTGAGAATGAAAGGCTTGCTCCCAAGGACAAGAGCCTTCAGCTGATTTTCTACATCACTGAGGCCATTTTTGTGTCTGACACTCCAAAGCAGCAAATGAAATGGAAAGTTAAAAGCTATCTGCTCTTTATATGTGAGAACTCCCAGTAGGTTTTTTTCTAACACTTCTCAGAATAAGTGGGTTTATCTGTGATTGAAATCAATTCAACTCAGCTCAATCCAAAAACTTAATTTAGGCTTGGTTAACCCTTGGAGAGAAAGCTCAAACACAATATAAAACATGGAATGAAATGCAAATAAAAGAAATATGATCTAGATTATTTACTGAGGCTTGATGAAACATTTGTTTTTTTTTACTTTATGTTGCTGTTTCATGACTTTTGTGCATATGCAATGTATACTCAGAAGTATATTCTTATGTCACATTTCTGAGGATTAACTTTCTAAATAACTTTCCTCAGCTTGTCCAAAAAACTTTAAAGCCCTGTGCCTGCCAGCATTACAATAGACAGCGTGACTAACTGATTTAATTCAAAGTGCACCCATAATTAATTAACCAGATGATAATACCATTACCAGGAGAGAAGGTTTCAAGAGTTTCACCTAACTCTGGTATTTTGTTTTTGCCTGATTTCTACCAGACGTCTCCTGTGCTTTGTGAATTGTTTCAGGACACCTTGATTTGCATAGCCCAGGGTACATTTTTAATTCAAGAAGCTTAAAATGAACTATGAATGCTAATCACAGTTACAGGTACATATTTGAGGACTCCCTTTGAAGTGTCAGAGAACAGACTGTCACACTATTAAGAGGGTAAAACTTGAAATATTTAGAACTTTAGAACACTTCCAAAAGAAATGAGAAATGTGGTGCTGATGACCTCTGACCTGACACATCACCAAGTCAACACTAATTATTGATGAAGCAAAGGCGGACACCCCTGTCTACATCAGTGGAAATGAGGTGGAGCAGGTGAACAGATTTAGGTTCCTGGGAATCAATATCACAGGCAACCTAGCATGGTCATCACACATCACCATCTTGGTTAAAACAAGAGGCACAGAGAGGCTTCTACTTCCTAGGGACAGTTTAGATGGCTAAATTCTGGCGCCAAGGTCCCATCAACTTTTTCAAATTTGAACAACTGTAACTCTACCACAAATGGACACGATCATGTGATAAAACAAGACAGCAGAAGAGCTACTTATTGGAGCTAAACATAAGGTTATTTTCCCCACATGATAAACATTTTCATAAATAAAAACTGATTATTAAATATATGGTTATAAACCAAAGTCACTTGTATTTAATTTGGTATTTCATGGCCCAGCATTAACCACAAACCTTAATACGATCTATTTATCTCACTATACAAAAGGTTTGGACCATTTTCCTTGAAACGTTTTGGAATAAGAAAAGCTGACAAGCGTTAGATGTGTGCACACAAACACTTGATGTACAACGCCCATTGTGATTTTTTCAGCTACAGAAATTGCATCACAACAAAGATATACATGGTGCCCTAACAAATATAGGGCACCATGTATGTGGCCATAAAGTATCTCTAAAATGTAAAAATAAAATCTGTTCTGAGGAGTTCCTGGTTGATCGGCAGTACAGTGATGCTGTTGAATCGAGTGATGTTAGCCCGAGTCCTGTGTTTTACCCTTCTGCTGTTTGCCGTCTCCTTGATGTCTTGGTGGTAGCACATAGTCGAAGGTGGAACTTAGTGGTGGTCGGGGCGAAAGGGCTTCAAACCTCCTTTGAACTCTGACTTGTATATTTGTTGCGCAGCTCTGTGATGTGCACATCCTCTGCAGTCATGCTCAGACGTGTAGTTCGATCACACTGTACATCTATAAGGAGCGCCTTTGAAGGCCCAGTGTGTGATTGAAGCCCACCAAAGGTCCATGTTTAAGACCCGCAGGGCTCGGCCTCAATGAGCTGCCTGCATCAACGTGGCCTTGTTTCTAACGCTCTTTCCATCTGCCTCTCATTCTAGCACACTTTTACTTTCGCATTTCCTTCTGACGTTGTCTCAGAACAAGAGCCTCTGGATGTTTGATCTCTTTCTGATCTCATTCTGACACACTGTATGTTGAATCCATGCTAATGTTATCTTTTTATACAGGGATGCAAAGCCTTTAACATTGGATGTATACCATAACACCCAAGGCCCTATGAGAGTGCCTCTCATTTAGCACATGAAAGGTCCCTCTGTATGTGTTAAGCCTTTTTTAAAATACCAGAACTGATCAAAAGCAGAACAAACTGTGGTTTCATTCTTTGCATCAGCACCCGATAAAGTGCAAAACTGTGCGTCACAATTCAGCAGCAGTCAAGGCTGCTCGAGAGAGCCCTTACCCGTGTTGCCTTTCAAACGGCTTCAAAAGTTGCCCAGTATATCAGCCTAATGAGTCACAGAATGGTGGTATAACATGGCTGTCTTACAAATCCGCCCTTCCTTCCTTGCTTCCCCGGTACACTGTGATCCAACATGCAGGGGTTTGAGCTATTATTGCATTCAATCATATTCTGCCCAAGGTATGAGCTTTAACACCGGCTGGAGAATATGTTCAAGAAACACCAGTATTTTGGTATCCAACCTCAAGTCAGGGTGAAAGTCATAACACCTGAAGACAGAGACTTAAGATCTCTGCCTCTCTGCCACTGTACAACCCGTTCCCACAGAGAAATGACAGGGTGATTTAATTACTACAGCATTCTATTTGCATTCTATTTCTGATTCTGCCGTCCGTCCATAGAAACAAGACAGAAATGTCGGACTAAAACACTACATTTGCACTACATGTAGTTTGAACCCAACACTTGGATTTGCTCCCATTCTTCCCAAGTTGAAGTACATGAGTTTGAAACACAAACTTGTTACAAATCTGTGTTATCTGGCACTTTGCATTTGCCAGGATAATACACCCACCTGACTGGACTGGCATATCAAGATACTGATTGGACAACATGATTACAGGTTGGCCTTGGGCTGATCACTCCATAATGTGCAGTTTTATGACATGGCACAATACTACAGATGTACAAAAGACACTTTACACAGCAGACATGATGGCTTCATTCTACAAAGTGTCCCAGTGAGCATGCACAATACCAGAGCTCTGGAACTAGCTCACCTATGTGGAATGCCACCATCATTAATTCTACCTGTGGGTTTCCTGCTTTGATCACCTAGAATGGACAGAAATGCTGCGATGACATCCTGAGGCCCTTTGTCGTGCCATTCAATCACTGTCATCACCCTATGTTGCAGCATGATAACGCACTACCCCATGTTGCGAGGATCAGAACTCAGTGGCAGGAAGCTGAAAACATCTCAGTTCTTGATCAGTTCTTGTTCTGCTTCCTATTTGGCACACACAGTGAAGTAAAGTGGAGAGGACCAACACTCCATCGGCTTTCAACAATAAGATCAACTTTATGCGAAGGAGGTGTAAGGCACGAACCCAGTCTTTGTCTGGGGTATCTGTGCCCAAAAAACAAAATCTGTAACCATAGTCCAAAGTTTAGTCTTATTTTTGATTATTTTTCAACATAAACTTGTTTGTTGTTGCTAGTCCAAAGCACACCTGTGCACTGATCATGCTGCTCACATTCTAAGACCAATAATCCTTTGTGTGGATAAAAAAAAACTCAAATCATTCTTCAACTTGTGGAGATTGGGAGCAAAAAAGAAGTGTCAGGTTCCTATTTTTTGAGTGTGTTAAAACAAAATATATTCAAAAATGTGGACCTCACTGACTCACAAACTGCATAAAGTGTAAATGTAAAGTCTTGTACCTCTGTATGGTTTCTGCAGACAGATCCAACAGAATCAGCAATATCTTATCATCAAGTCTTCAATATTTTACTTCAACCTGTGAAAAATAGGAGCAAAATATGTATAATAGCAGAACGTGGAGACATTTTGAGTTGTTAAAAAACTATTACTTATGGGAAAAATGATGCAGTGTGTGTATTCTTCTTACTTCAACTGGAGTTTTGGTGAGCAGGTGTTAGCATGGTAACAGGTGAAATCAAAATGGCAAATTTAGTAGACTACCTGCACAACATTAACATGATAACATTGTCATCCTGACCATGTTAGCACACTGGGGTGGCTCAAATCATTCCTTTAGTCCAGGATCAAGATGTTGATCCTGTGTTGATTTGTTGATCATTATTAGGTAGTATTGCTGTTCCTGTGTAAAATGTGCTGTTGGGCTGGTAATCTGGTATTGTGAGATCCAGTCTTAAGCCTGTTGAACTGCTCAGACTCTGGGGCGCCTTGATAATAGCACATAAAAACACATTTAATGTTTGTTGTTTGAAATCTGGAAGATTGTACTGGTCCATAACAACCAATGAAAGAGGTATCCAGCTGCTGATGTTGCTGCCAAACAACGGTAAACAGTACGAGCCCTTAGGGCTAATGTTGGCTAGCATACTACTGTTGAGTCCTCTGCAAAGCCAGGAAGCAAGATTGCAGCTTCATAGAGCAGCGTTGGCTGTTTATTAAAAATATGAAATTAATATTGAATGTGTTGCTGGTCCAAATTGCCCCAAATTCGACAAAGCACTGTATTCGGTCTGCAGCAACAAACCTGCCAAGTGTGAAATGGGTCGGACCAACAGTTCTCAGACAGAGCTGGCATGGCCTATTGACTTGACTTTCAGCACATCTAGCTGTTTCTGCGACTCAGAGTCTGTATCAGTTCGTACTTCATCTTCATTTGTGTTCAATGAAAAATAAGGATCCAGTCTTACCAATTAGCATTTCGTGAGTCTACTTCATAACAGAACTTTGCTTTAAAAACAAGAAAAAGAGGAAATAATTAAATAAGAGCTTTAATCATCCTTACAAATGAAGATGAGTGCGGGTGCGACCTTGAGCAAACAAAAACAACCCAAAAAAAAAAAAAAAACACACAGAGGGAAAACAATTGCTTGTGTAACAGTTATTACCTGCCCGTAAACAAGGTGAAAGTGAGCGAAAAATTGTGTAAGCGAGGCGTACGAACCCATGTTTATGCAGATGCACTATCATTTGTAAGGCTGTCAGTTTTTCTTCAAAGGGAAGAGGAAACTTCAAAGAGGACGTGCAGATAGCGAATGGGTCATTTCGCTAACGAGAGACAAGCAGAGAGCATCAGTCTGAGGGGGAAGTCTCGCAACAACAATCCTCAGCTTTTTCTGATTAGAGTGAAAGGAAGATGGCAAATGACACGCTTTTCTCTCTCGTAGGGCCGCTTCGATGAATGTTCGCGGACAACAAGTCATCAGCGCTTCTGCGGTCTTTGGACATCATCAAGTCATAATCGTCATAATCTGACATGACATCTGTCCTCATGACTATCAGTAAGACACCGGATTAGAGAACTATTATTAAATCATTTCTGTTTTTTCTACTCATAACTGTAATGAGATTTTAGTTTCAGGAAATCATTTTCAAGCAAGGCTTAGCGTTTCATGTAACGAGCCAACAAAAAAAAAAAAGAAACCACACAGCCCTCTCTGTGTGACAGTGCATTTACTCAGATGATTCATTGGCCCTGCTAATGGTTTATTTAACTTAAGAAGTGGGGTGATGTATTCGCATGCATAACAAAACAATCTGGATAATTCAAACTAAGTAATGCACAGAAACTGGACAGTGGCATCATATTAAGCAGATATTAATATATTAAGACACTTCATCTTTTTGGCCAAAAGACCAGCGAAGAGACAGTCTGTGGACCTAAAGTTGGTAAAACGTATCGTAAGCTCATCAGCGATACCCCTGTATTGACATGACATACACAATTGGAATATTTATGTTGTGTTTTCATTACACATATGGAAAAAAACTTGTTTTAGTTATTGATGCTGGGTTAGACAAGCTCTTCAATAAGAGACAAGAAGTTGACAGCGAGGACTACAGTTGCCCCTGTGTTGCAATGACATATTCATGATGTTGTTGTTTTATGAACACGGCAAAACTATGCAAGTTTAGGTCAGGTCATTCCAGTCTCAGTGAGAATGAGAGAATCCTTGATCTTTTTTGTCTCACAATAATTTATGTCATCATAAAAAAAAAAAACAGTCTGTCCTTTCCCACAGACATGGCTGGTATCGGTGACCTGACACTGGGCTATCTTCTGACGTATCATCGGCTAACCATTGTATTGATGTATGTGTCTTTGGTGATGGTGCTGATGTTCAGCTGATGGTGAGGTTTACGTCTACCACACAGACTGATTCACTCTTAACATCGGACAAAATACGTTTTCAGTTCTGGAGAAAAAACACAACGCCTTCCACAGGGTTGGGGTGCGGAGGTACAGCTACAGGACTGACTGAGGTTGATCTGGTTACCAAGCTTGCTCGACTGTAATTGGAACAAAGTGCGAAAAATTTTTTTTGTGGATATAACGGAATTTTACTTAATACCGTGATACAAATTTTAATTTGGGCAGTATAATGTCTTTCCCAGGACGTATTTGCTGTTGCATATTGGTAGTATTACTATTGGTATATCATTTGGTTTAACTGCAGTAGAAGCTGCTGTGTTTTTAACTTGGAGAATTTGGTCATGTGTTTCTGGCACCGTATGCATTTTTCTTTTGGTTGTGAACGCTCTTATATACATGTGTCACGTTGACCACCATTCTGGGTTGATAACCTAATCCTTCATCATCTTTCTCTTTCGCAAATTTTATCTGACAAAGCCAACAATCACACTGTGCACAGAGGGCTTTACAGTAACAGTTGTCTGAATTCCATACAGAGGAGATGGATTTAAACTTCCATATGTCCCTGCCTGTGTATCCAATAAGTTGATCGTTCCCGATGTAAAGAGACAACTGAGAAATAAAGAGGGGGTCATAGAGAAAGGCTTCCATGTAGTACAACAATATTTTCATCAGTGTACAATATATCGATCTGCTCCTGTTTATGTGCAACAGAAACAATCTCCAGTCCAGAGGCAGTGTTGGCTGTCCTCCGCTCCGTTCTGGGCAGAGTGGGCATAATGACGAGGGAAGAGCAGGGCGTGATGCCAGGCAAGAAATCAATACCTCAGGAAATAAGATGCAAACCCAGCAGCTGCTGCAGAGAAACTGATTTGGTGTGTGTGTGTGTGTGTGTGTGTGTGTGTGACTGAGTGGGTGAGCGAGTGCATGTGATTCGGCATGTGAAGTGCAACTCAAAAGTCCTGTCAAGAAGGGTGAACTGAAGCAAATTACATTTTCAAACAAGGTCAGTGTTCAAATATATTTGTGTGTCGGGGAGAGGGGAGGCAGGGAGATGATGCAGTTCTCACAATCAGCGCATAATTTGACTCTCCAGCAAAGCTTTTCCTCGTCGTAAACAAGAAACTACCACTGTGCAGCTCTGTCTTGGGTACTGACGAGGCAACAACGCCGGTACATTCTATTGTGAACAAGAAAATAAGGGCGATGATGAGGAGGAGGGGGACGTGAGTATTTAATCATCACGAGGCGCAACAGAGGGAGCTGAAATTTCTTGTGAGTTATGTTAAAAAGAGCATCTTGCACAGTGTACTAAAGCAGGCAGTCATGATATTACATTGTCCATTGTTTGATACAGGAATGGTGCACTAACAGACGTTGTTAAATGTGTGATAATGGGGGAAAAGAAGAGGATACATTTACTCTCTCAGATATTCTCAGCTGTCGTGCCACACTCAGCTTTTTTGGCTCCTTTCGTTTGTATGGAACCACAAACTACGGGCAAATGGGACTCTAAAAAATTATTCCCTGAAACAGTTTGTTATGCATCTTAACTTTTTTGCAGGTTAAATAAACAGATGTTGACAAATGAGAAAAAAAGATCTGAATAAATCGGAACAAATGGTGGCTCTCTTATTCTGTTGCGGGTGTATTTTCGTTTTTTTGTAATTTGTTTTGTTTTTGTACTTGCATTTTTTAACCTGCTGTCGAGATGTTTATATATCATACTTGTATCCACTGAGTTTCTCTTCTAAATCTAATTGCTATTCTTGAGTTGTTCTCTTCACTGGCTACTTTTATTTGACTGTTAAAAGTGGGAGCTGTGTCATGTAGAGAATATAAAGCAAATACATATTGTTTTGGACTATGGGGGGTAAATATTAAAAGCATAAAAAATGTGATCCCTTCCACTGACTGACTGAAAATAAACCTTTACTCAGCTGAACCGTTTCCGGATATGAGTACTATCATCAATGTTTGGTTAGATTTAGGCACAGATGCAACATAGTTTGGCTGGGGGAAAATCTGAATTCCTCCTTTGCTCCTGACACGAATTGTTAAAATTACAGGAACAAGCCCCTAGTGTTCAACACAAGGAAATGCATTTCTCTACAGGTGGATGGAAAGAAACACATTTTTTTGTGTGTTTTTTCTTTTTTTTTATATATATATGGCAACAAATAAGTGAAATGTTTGCCATGCCAGATGTGCAGTCACTTTTGTGAAAAAAACATATGAGCCACTGAGCAAAACCTGCAGCTTACACAGCTGGCGTGCTACCAGTGTTAGTTAAATATACCATCAAGATTTTCAGTACGAAAACAAATGTCAAGATGACGCTGTATTATATTTATCAGTTAGCTTATTTGTTTTTATGCTAACGTGCTGTGGCACACATAGGGTTGCCAACCGTCCCTTGAAAAACAGAATCATCCCGTATTGAGAAACAAAATGAAGCGTCCCGTATTGAGCTGAAAAGGGACACACCCTGTCCCGTATTTCCGTAAGAATCAAAATGGTCTTTAAAATGTCAATGGAATCAATGAATGACAGGGTGTTTTATAAGAACATTTATGGTAATCATATTGCCAGCCCTCTCCTGCTCTGTGACCAATGAGCTGACAGCACACTCACACATGTTTTTTCTAGTGTGGTATGTAAAAAAATATGAATGTTGAAATATGAACCCATTGGTTAGGTTAATAAGGGTAAGTCCAATGAATGTCAGTATTTTATGGCCAAAAAAAAATGTTTAGTGTAATAAACACATACAATTGATAGATGAATACATAAAATACATAAATAATACATCAAAGTAATACATAGATGAATAATAAGGTTTACACACTATACTGTATACATACATATATACAACCTTACACATGTCAGTTCAAACAATCCATAGATAGATAGATGCATAATTTATACTGCACAGGCAATTGATATATTACACATGAACTATACAGTAAGAAAGTAACAACTTTCTATTGTTTTCTGTTATTTCATACTGTTTTCAGTTAAGCCGGACAGTTCTGTTAAATAAATATTTATTTTACTCTCCCAAGTTAAGCAGGACAGATGTCTGTTAAAAACATTTTTTATTTTTTTTTGCACTAAAAATATTTGTTAAACAATAACTTTTTTCTGTGTATCAGTATCACTCAAAAACATGCATCAAATTAAATTCAATTTCGAGTCAAATAATAAAAAATTGTTTCACACACACACAAAAAAGGGCAAAACATTTCACCAAGCCAGGATGGGTGAACGCAATCGGGTCGGCCGGCCCTGCCAACTCGGTGTCCCTTATGTATTTTTCAGGGAGTTGGCAACCTTAGGCACACAGTGAATAGCGGGTGGCTCTGGCTCAGTGATAGACCCAATGTCTTGTTATCGGAAGGTCGCTGGTTCGACACTGAACCTCTGGTCGGCACCTTGCATGGCAGCCACTGCAGTGCATAAAGGCATGTATGAATTACTGTAAATTGCTTTGGACAAAAGCTAAATGCCTTAAATGTAAATGCAAAATGAATATGGTCTGCCTGAAATGCTTCTGAAAAGTTGAAATTTCAATGTACTCAAGTTATATTCCAGACAAAAAACAGAAGGAGGACTTATGCGCATCGGAGATCGCAGAGGTTCCCAATTGGACTTCCAATTGACTTTCATAAGTTTCCTAGAGCTACGTAAATGAAAACAAGGCATCAGAGGCCCCGTAAAACCTTGGGTCACCTGTCACATTTCGTTTCCAATCAACAAATGGACAATATCTCTATTAGCACATGTCAAAGCTGTTGCGATATAAGTATGCATGCATTCATATGCATCTTTAAGCAGCCTTCTTTATGAAACATCATGTACTGAATAAAAGGCCCAATTATATCTCACGATCTGTCATTCTTCTTGCTGCTTATTGATGCTTTGACTCAGATTTCGGCGCCCTACTGTGTAACACCCATACATTTGGTTGAGGCCTGTTCCCCATTAGAAACTAGTTCTTAATTCGTTAATTCAGTGAAGGCTCTAATTAGCAAGAATATATTAATCTTGCTGAAAAAGTTCAAAGCTTGCGTAAAATAATTTTATCCTACTTATATTCAGTTTCCACCGAAGTTGACTGTAATGACTGCAACATGTTAATCGCCGCGAGTCCACATGAAGCTGATATTCCGGTGGGAGAGCAGATTCTGTGTCAAAATGTGCCACTGAAGGGCCCTTGATCCAAATTATTTCATTACCCTTTAATGAATTCAATAAGGTTGTGCTGATTGACAGCTCTGACACTACTCCCATTGCAGCTGCCGCTGTACTGACTTCGCACTGCTGGATAAATCCTGCACACACGTTCGAGTCAGACAGACTACCTCTGTACCTTTTCATTTCCCTGCTAATCAGCTGTACCTCTGGTGCCAATTTGTTCACAAATCATTCATCTGCCGTTCACTTAAAAATTAATGATGCGGTCTTTTCAGTTATCGGGGTGTCCGGCACAACTTTTGTTCTATGATCAATCTATGATATCAGCGGATATCTGCACTGTTTTTATTCATACATGATTTGTGTTTCCACCTGTGCTGCCAGAGCATTGGTGAATATGCTTAAGGTCAAATTGACAGGCATGTTTATACTCTCTGAGAAGCCACAGAGCATGGAGATTATGGAACGTCTTCCATACTCTCCATGCTCTGTGGCTTCTCTGAGAGTTTTGCTGGAAGTCACACAGTGAAATGTTATAAAAAAATAATGCAAGAAATATGATCATCTTGTCACCTAGCTCTGTTAAGGCCCAACAACAACCCATTCTTTGAATCTGGTGAGCTGGGGAAGGATATGTTGTGGAAATGTATCTTACTTGTGAGATATCTGAAATAAACTAGTGAGAGATACCAGCTGTCTTTGAGGATTTTATTCTTTATAAAGAAGGTTCAACAACCATACAGAGTGGTACACAGTCTGCAGAAAGAAGAGCAATGAGAAAGAAGAAGAGATTCTTCAAAGAGCAACCTTCTGGCATTCCGCACATAATAATAACAGTCTCTCATTGTCCAGATAGCACAAATACAACATTCAAGGATGTGAGAAAATACAAAGACAATGTAAAACATAGTAATGATCTAAGAGTTATATCATTTTTGATTACAGATGAAACATCTGAAACATGCAGGGGCCACCAGAAGCAGGACTGACAAAATGCTGTTCAACATGAATTATCATCCGGTGACATTTGTGAAGGTTTGACTTTTGGTCTCTGTTTGGATCATACTGTATTGGGCAGGGTTCTCACGTGTGTAACAGCATGAGCAAATTGAAAACTTTTGGCATTTTTCTCATTTTCACAGTTTGAGAAAACACTGAAATGTCCCCAGGATTGGAGTTTGACTAACAAATTAGGAATGTGTAGTTGTAGCCACAGCTGATTAAAGTGCTGGCTTTAGCTGCCATTTTACCGTCGCCATCTTTTGCCTCTTGTCTTTTATCACTGTAACATTAATTGACAGGTGTAGAAACCACACCATTATTAATGGGGGTGTCAACTGCTAGCATAGCTAGCGAGTTTCTAGTGGTATAAAATGGACAACTAGCATGGCAGCTGAAAAGACCATTGAAAGCCAACTTACAAAATGGAAGACTGCATTTCTGATTGATTAATGTGAAAAATGTAAACTGCTTCTAGCAACCACAACTGAAGCTTCAGTGTCAACTGTAAATGACCAATCATATCCAAATGACCAAATAGGTCGATTGTCAGCATTTCCCAAAACAACACAATGCGGCAGTCATATGGTTGGTTAGGTTCAGGAAAACATGGTGGTTTGTTCCTTCCGTTACATACCTCTGTAAGCTAAGTAACTTGCATTACACTATGTATGTGAGGTCACTTCACGACGTTAGTGATTTAAAAACTTACTGTTGAATTCCAGGTGTCGCACTGGACATTAACAGTGGTCTCCTGAATGATAGTCCTGTGCACGTCTAACCCAATTGTTCATCCCCATCCTCCTCCCAAATCTTTATGCTACTATTGCTACTATTATGACAGCCACTAGAGGTCCCCACCTAACAAGACATGTAAATATGTGTCATAATAAGCTGCTATAATTTTTTGACCTGTTTGTTTCTCTGTTGAGGACAGGCATTGTGATGGCTACGTCACTCACTAATTATTCCTTACTTCCCTACATAAGGTCCAAACCAAACACCCCTGCCCACCAAGACAATCTTCCAGCATCACAACACGTTAGGCTGAGTGACGTGTAACAAATGACCATTCAGGGAGGCTGCTATGCCCTGTTCCTGCAGGCTTGCTCTGTGCCCCCTGCTTATTTTCCTCGCCGATACATTATATCAATATGTATACACATACATAACTTGTATGTATTTTTAAAGCAGGTTCTTTATAAAGTGACTCACTCCATCTGACAGAGTGCTCCACAGTTCCATCAATACCTTGCAGACAAATTGGTTATTCATCTGAGCACGCGGCCCTCTCACGCTTTCATTGCGACTGTGTAATTATATGTTGTATCTGCAGCACTCAGTTTTCAAAAGCAACAAACTAATTGCTTGTATGTTACAGTGCTCCAATTTAACCTGTGCATTCAGTGCATTTCCTTTTTCAGTAATGAAGTGTTTGAGAGACAAATGTGACATTATTTGATGTGACACTTCTCATTGTGCAGATCATTGAATGAGTACGCAAGGACACATTCTCCATGCACATGAATAAAGAAGCTTATTTTGTTAGATAGATGTTAGATAACAGAAAATCACAGGATAATGTTACGTTTTGATGATATTTTTCTGTCATTCTTTTTTTTTCCAATGCCATCAAAGGTCAATTGTAATTCAACCCTTAGATACTTGTAGATAAACAAATTAACTGGTTGATCTGTAATTTTGAGTAGTTTTATTTCAGCATATACATTTATAAATTTTTGTGGAAAATCAGAATGACCTGTATGCTATTTCTATGGAAATGTCTAGAGACTTTACTGTGAACCACATCTCAGCTGCCTTTATCATCACCAGCCACTTACACAGCAAGGTGATGTCACATTTGATAACGTAAACCCTTAAAAGGCATTTTAATTACTACAGTGATAGCTGTTTTACCTACTGCTCACACAGAGATTACAATTATGTTATCGTACCAGTTATTCCAGTGCTACTGGCCTCCCTATTTGCTCACTAACATTTCTGTACATTCATATTTGTGGACGGATTGACATAAATAAGTAGTTTTTTTAGCTTAGCAGCTATTAGGCTAAGTGGCATATTTGAGGGAACATTACTCATTTACATGTAACATTTCAGGGCATTTAGCAGCCGCTTTTGTCGAAAGCGACTTACAATAATTCATACATACATTCATACACTGATGGCGGTGGCTGCCATGCAAGGTGCCGGCCAGGGGTTCAGTATCAAACCAGCAACCTCTCCTTATAATGCTTGGTAAATAATTTCATCATACATCTACCTTTAATGCAAACATATGTAGAAAGTAGCTTCTTGTGTTATTTGGCGCCCCCCACAGTGCAACACCACTGTCGTCAATACATACCTCAGGTCTGTAACAGTTTGTTGATTTAATGTAGGTGCTAACTACAAACTAAACTCGTTATGTCATAACAATGTATTGAAAATGTGTATGTTGAAGTGAACATGTATGTAACGCTCTGATCCCTCTCACTGAAGTTACAAAGTGCAGAAACAAGTGATGGGGGGGCGGAGTGGCTGAAACAGAGACACCTGATTATAAGAGACTGTTCCATCAGAATTACTTTGAAGCTGTCATAAAATTACACAATGTTGCTTTAATAAGCCAGCTAACTATTGATTTATCAAAACATTCTGATACCTCAAGGACTGAATAGGTCCATTGTATAACACGTGACACATGAACCAGACGTCTGTGACACAGTTTGGTTAGGTTGAGGCAGAAACCTATTTGGTTAGGTTTAGGAAAACATTGTGGTTTTGGTTAAAATCACTACGTCACGTCTGTTACTAAGTTACTTAAGTAACTTACTATATGTTATGTGCCTGATGTTATTTCCCTCCCTGAACTCACTGTTGACATCCTGTTTATGCTTTCGTTATAGGCAGCCTCTGATTTAAACATGGTATGCTGTTTGTAATTTAACAACCAGTATTTTGTTGATTTTGTATCATTATATTATTCTGTAGATCTACAGCTGAAATGGTTTCACCTACTCCACTAGATGAGGATGTATTGAATGGGTTAGCTGACCATGATTACTACTGTGTCTCTTGAGGAGCATTAACCGTTATTGCAGTAACTGGAAGGTTGCCCCGTCCGTCAGCCCAGATTATTTAAGTAATGTAATGAACATCTCAACAGACTTGACTTGTACAGCCAGGATCTGCAACTTGCATTATTATCGTTCAATTGCATGATCAAATTACAACATATTTACAGAAAAAGAAAAAAAATATAGACATGATTAGTCCTGTGCCTTTGCCAGGGCCCGACCTGCAGTAGCTGTGGGTTAATTGCAAAGTGGCAAATGAAGCGACTCTGTGTGAAGAGCAGCAGATGAATGTGACAGTGATGTTTTGTGGCTGCACCTTGATTCATGCTGGTACGAGCACAGAGGTCTCTGGCCTGCCTTGCATCTGTCCGCCCACCCACCCAGGCTTCCCTCCCCGGTGCTGGGTGCTGTCCAGGGCTGTACGTGACTCTCTGCCAGCTGGTGGCTGCCTGTCGCTCAGGGTAGAATCTCTACTTGCAGATGGACTTCACCTACAACTGGACACACACACAATTAATCATAAACACCACAATTTGCCTGCGACACTGTAAAATGATAAATCACACTCCAGCAACTGAGAAGCCATTGTTATTGTTATTGTATGTTTGATTATTCCAAAAGACATTTGCACAGGAAATAGAGATAATTGGATCAAAGCGGTTGAAGCAAATTGCTTTATTCTCTCTATTTCTTTCGATTTGCAGTCTGAATATATATTCAGGCTGCGGTGCATACTCTATGTACTCTGGTTAAATTTACTGTATATGGGACAGCCTGTACTATGTGTTCTGCTTCAAAACATAAAGCAATCTGTCATCACTTTGTGCCTTCTTACTTTTTATTCCAAACCTTTTTCAAGCTTTACTTCTGGC